>DWHP01002569.1:0-14319 GCA_018247895.1 Parnassius honrathi
TATTAACACAAAAACTTTCATTACAGTTTTATAATAAAAGACTATACTAAAACACTAGAAAAATCCAAAAATCAACACAATAACATTCACACGAAAATGGCGTATGAAATGAACTAACCGACTTTTTATTCCACTAGAGGATAGAAAATTTCATATTGATTCTATAATGCCAAACTTCTTATAGAAAAGTAGTCTCTAAACATAAGTATTGATGGGTTAAAGTGCTGTGGGTGGGTGCAGTCACATGTGACCTCCTGAATTTTGACGGAATATCAAAGCGGTCACAGAAAGATGCCCATTTTTCACCTGACTATGTATAGAAATGAAATAAATCTTAAAATTCAGCTAATTGAATTGCAAATCAATTACGCATATCACAATGTTAAAAGAAACGCAGGAAAAAATAGTATTTAATATTTTTTTAAGCTTACTACGTCAAGCGTAAACGTATTACCATATTTTGAACGCATCTCAACTACCCTTTTTCTACGACTTTTTTACACACTGCTACTTTATTCAAATCTGTTTCTTAGTTTTATACATTATTTTTTTATTCAGTTTCAGTTTCAGTCTTTGTATAGCACAGATTAATTAAAAATAATAAAATGATTTCTTGAACCTATTTGGTAACGGCAAATCCTAACTTAAAAAGTGATTTTAATCAATGATATTATAATCATTGATTTTAATAGTTTTTGGGTCTCGTAGCGTTTAAATTGTAATAATGACTATATGACATTATTTTCTAAACTTAAATGTAGTTTTTCTGCTATACCTTATAATTATACGTGAACTTTCTTTATCAGTTTTTTTAATGTATGGGAAGTGGGCATGATTCATTGAAACTAAGGCCGCCATTTTATAAATAACATTTCACTGTAAGCTATTATTTATTCTGTGCTGTGAGGAGGTGCTTTCTTTGATTTCACTGCGAAAAGTGCAAATAAATATATATATTACGTAGTCACCTATTTCCTCGGTAAATTTTTTGACAGTAGTAAGCTCTCCACTAGCGACTCTCTCAACTGAACAGTAAAGTTGGTGGTACTATACATAATTCCGTGTCATAATATTTTTTATTTATTAATCATTGTATGCTATAAGCGAAGTATTTAATACGACGGTTATCTCTAACGACAGACGGTTTACTGTAGCTCATAATGCCTTTGAATGCCTTCATGACTTATGATATTTTTATAAATTTTACAAAACCATCACGTTTTCTTCTCTAGTCAAAGCACGTTATCTATAATAGTTGTGACATTGACATACCAATAACTTCTCTTCTGAGTGTTAGTTTTTTTAAACTGGCTTTACGGCTCTGGGTTCTAGCCCTTCTGAGTCTATCATTTCTTTCAGAATCTTCATTTTTACATATTTTTCTTCACAATAATTGATGACAGCTCAACCCAGCGGACAGTTGATGACGACAGCCACTCAAGTTCATAAGGCGCCCAAGCGATCAAATTAACTTGATGATTATATCAACATCAAAGCACCAGTTTCGCCGTTTTCTCTAATAGGTCACACGCGCAGACACTTAATTCACAAAATCGCATTACCTACGACTCAAAATCCACTTCAAACCATTATTCAAGCGACGAAACAGGAACGACAATCCGTAGACGGCTAAGTTTCCGCTAAAACTCGTCCGACTTAGTTTGTGCAAGCTGTTCCCCGCGTCGTTCGCGTGAAATTCTTTATGATTGGATTTCATGGGTTTTAATTTTTTTTGTGCAGAGCTCTAATTATCTTTTAAAATATAATTAGCTCACGTTACTCCCTGTAACATCAACTATCTGCCAGTTAAAGTCCCGTCAAATTCGGTCCAGCTATTTTGGAAGATTAGCTGGAACAAGACAGGCAAAAATATGAACAAATGTTGAACACCAGCTAAAAATAGGAGCCTAACGCTGCTATGTTTCGAATGGTGACTGTAGGAGTACCGGAAAAGACGCATTAAAACTGGTGCCAACTTTGGAGCACACGTCTTCAGCATAATAGGAGGGACGTCATCAGGCCCACTCGACTTGTCGACGTCCGGGGAGCTGCTCACCGAGCGTTGAGTAAACAGCACATTCTGCGTGGAACACTCACACTGCGGGATGGTCGGCGGTGTGTTCCCCCCGTCATCGAGGGTCGAGTTGGACGCAAAGAGAGAGGCCAGTAGATAACAAATCATTAAAAAATCTGTGGTTTTCAACGCGCCTGCCAACCGTGGCAACTGTCTTTACAAAAATCTAAATAGAATTGAAGTGTCTGTTTGTAATGTCAAAATAACAGCGCTATGCCTAAGTATGAAGGTGTATACAGTATTTGTAACAAAAAAGTCAAATTTTTGTCTGTCCGTCTGTTTGTTCCGGTTAATCTCCGAAATGTCTGGACCAATTTTAAAGGGACTTTCTCTGGCAGATAGCTGATGTTATAAGGCATAACTTAGACTACCTTTATTTTAGTAAAAGAGTAAGGTTCATAATCAATAGAGGCGCAATATTGCTGTGCTTCGTATGGAGTGTATAAGGAACATGAGATCGTTTTTACTGGATACGGGGCATTCCATCTTAGTCCTCACGGACCACAACGCATCTCCGTATCGATTCTTAATTGAAGATAGATATAGATGTCTATGGGCCACAGCAATGACTTACCATTAGGTGGGATGTGTGCTCGCTTTTCACCCAAATTAATAAACAAACGAAGTTTCGAATGAACTTTTTGCTTTCATTGTAAACTGTACAACAATGGTGCTGTGACGACCAGTGGCAGTAAATTCGATACGGATGTCGGTAATCAATTATTAACCATTAAACTTAATCTTGTAAAACTATATTCAACGTTGGGTCAAAATACTCTAAATATAATCTTAATATATATAAATTACGTGTCATGTTGTTTGTCCGCGATGGACTGCTAAACTACTTAACCGATTTTAATCAAATGTGCACACCGTGTGCAGTTTGGTCCAACTTGAGGGATAGGATAGTTTTTTTGCCCATGAGTGACTTACAAATTTTTTTTGCTAATTTAAGGATTTTTAATAAGACATGACAAAAGTTCGTCGAAAGGGGCAGGACAACGTCTGCCTGGCAAGCTAGTAGTATGTACCACTACACATTTGCACATTTTTTTTAAATAAAACTGATAATATAACGAACAAATAAGTTACAGTCCAACTAATGGTAAGGAACTATTACAGACCATGAAGATCTACAGCCAACTTCAAATAAAAAATGCTCCAGATGCGTTGTCACTTCTTAGGACTAAAATGGAACGCCTTATACGAAGTAATGTGTTTTTAATATCATTAAACCATTTACCTTAAAAGTATATTACAAAATGTTAGGTTAAACAAATAGAGAAGTTGCATGTTTTTAATTTTTTTGAATGTTTACTAAAAATTATTAATAGAAAAATAAACATTTTTTTCTAAAATGTAAATTCATTATATCGCTTTAGTAACCCCACCACATAGTGAAATGGTAAAACACTCATATTATATACGTTGTCAAAACTAAAAAATGTCATTGCATAATATAGGTCACATATGTTTTGTTATGGCACATGATGATTCGAATATAGAAAATACAAAAGTACAGCATAATGGCGATTGAATCACAGCCTCAACGGATATAATGACGTCACAACCAATCACAAGTCGTCTTTCTTCGTTAAAAATTTTTACTATTTTTTTTGTAGTGGAGGTGTAAGAATACCCACTACCCCATATCGTCCCGTGGGTGTACTGTCAGAGGCGAGTTTAAAAACGCAAAATTATTTAAAAAAAAGCGGTTGCCAACCCACCGGCCAAGCTCGGCAACTACGGTAAAATCCCTCTTTTGCTGCAATTTATGGGGAGGCCTGTTTTCAGCAGTGAACTTTTATAGGGTATTACTAATTAGAATCATTAGCGGCTCGAGTGGGATTATTATTCCGTTTACCCACCCTGAAATCCACCCTGGTGTGGATACTCGGAAACGCGCGTTCGTTTATCAATCCCAGACGGGGTGGATAACCGGAATTTGTATATAATTTTTCTTCCGATTTTCTCCCTCTTCTGTATACAGTCATTTAACTATAAAAGTATCTTGATACTTAGTTGATATTAGCCTACCTATAAAAATATATACTTAGTAAGTTCTGTCAAAAACTTTTTATGAAATTAATGATGCACTTTTTGATAATTATATAGAAATTATATATGAAATGAAAGGTAATTTAATTTGGAATACAATTTTATTTACATTATCAAAATGCCCTCCCCTATTTTGAATACATGTCCTTAATCGACGCGGCCAATCAACAATCGCAGCACGCACCACACTCATATCTATTTATGCCGCTGCTTTTTTATACAAGAGGGGGCAAACGAGCATACGGTTCACCTGATGTTAAGGGACTACCGCCGCCCATGATCAACCGCAACACCAGGGGAATTGCAGGGGCGTTGCCGGCCCTTAGGAAAGGAGTAAGCTCTTTTCTTGAAAGTCCCCCCAGGTGGTATCGGTCCGGGAAAATCGCTGGTGGTAAACTATGCCACCGAGAGTTTTTTTCCTTTTTTTTTTAAGTATCGGGGGAGGTGCCTACACCCTACTAGCATATATTAATAAATGTACTTACTCGTAGGTTTAAGGACAGTATGATTAAAGTCTTGAGTAGAGAAACACGTCTCCCTTTCATTTAACAACCGACCAACGTTACAACCTCAGTTAAGCCTGAATATGAAATTCTAAGCCAAACCATGAGTGACGAAGGATAATGTAGGTACTTGTTGAACGCTCGGAATATGCGTGCTGGATTTTTCACTGCTGTGGGCATACGCTTTATCATTTTTTTTATTATAACTTTCTTCGATGTTAATTTGTTTTTCATCCGAAAACAAAATTTCGCGGTATTTTTTCCCGCGTACCGCCGTAACAAAGCGCGGGACCTATCCAGCTTAATTTTTTTCAAACGCTCGTTCGAAAATGTTCGGTCTTCTTACGATAAGCTCGTATTCCTACGTCTTTATTGATCACTCTTTTACCCGTGGTTCTGCTTAGGCCCATCTGAATACCTAAGTTTTTTTGTTTACGAACAGGATTTCGTCGAATTCGCGCTTTCAATTCTTTGATGATCGCGGGTGTCCTAACTGTACGAGGTCGGACGGTCCTCTTACTATATTCGAAGCTTGAACCTTCAGTGAATCGTTAGATAGTGCGATAAACAAATCGTATGGTTATTTTCAATTTTTGTAGAACGTTGAAAATCTCTTTTGGCGGGTAACCACAGCAGCAGCGCAACGCGATAACCGCTACTATCTTCTATTTTCTACCACTATATATGCTATCTTCTTTCTTCGGCCACTACTTAATGTCTTTTTTATTTTCGGCAAGCGCAAACGTTATATTTTTCAAATTGGTGAAGTTCAAAAATTTTAAATAATGGGGATTTGACAGAACAGGACCCGACTAAGTACATACTTCTTGTTTGAAAGGCCAAGGCTAAAATAAAAGGAGTGCTTCACAGGATTACAGATTCATTGAAATCATGGCATAAAATAATAATAAGGTTAAAGATAAACATCCAATAAAAATGTCGTTTTTCGCGAACACATATGTTGTAGCAAAGAAATTTAAAAACCATTATAAATGTACATTAAAAGTGACGCATCCTCCTGCACATATTGCAGATTTTATAAATTACGTTATAATATAATTTAAAACGAGGAATTAAAAAATCATATAAACCCGATAAAATCCGTAAAAGTAGTTTTAATCAATGTGTAGTGTCCGCGTAAATATAAGAAATCATTATTGAAACTAAGAAGTTTAATTTGATTTAAATGCAATACATAATGTTATAGACTTTAGTAGGGTGTAACAATATCGGTTACGGCAATACGTAATATGATTATTGTTTAAGTTTGTGGTTATTAAAAATTAATAAATAATTAAAGTGTATGAGTTGAACTGTACTTAAGGTAGAAAGTCGGAAGAACGAATAAAAGTAAATTCACTATAGGGTGAATTTTTTATGGTGGATAAACTGAATAGTGCCCGGAGTCTCATTTCATATTATTCACGCGTGTCTGAAAATTGTCATATTATTCAGGCGTCTGGAACTCAGTCACACATTAACATACATAGATAGATTATTAAAGATATATTAAAGATCAAGCTAATGTAAAGCGTGTAAAAATAAGAAGGTAGGTACAGTCGCGAACTTTAATTTGAGACACGAATATGTAAAGCAAACGTATCTTATGAATTACTATTTTACTATTGAGTAATTTTGGTATTGAAAACGCGTTGTGCCTTGACATTACTAGAAGCAACTGTTCTTAAATTTATCATCTATATATCACCACCATCAACATTAGAACCCTTCAAAAGTCTACTGCTGAACATCGGCCTCTTCCAGGGAGTGCCACTTATATCTAGTATAGTACCTGTATATAATAATAATAAATGACAAGTAAAACCACAGTTTAACGACATTACGCTTGGGAAACGAACGCACTTGTGCAGAGCAACGGTGGGAGCCTTGCAGGGCAGGGGGCGGCGCGACTTAGCGCCTGCGCACTCCACTAAGGTCCGGTTTACATTTTGAGAAGTGACAAGTGCGAGTGGCAAGTGCAACTGACAAATGACAATGCTTAGTACGTGTGAACAGGCAGTGACAAGAGAATTAAATACCACTTGTCACTTCTCACTTGCCACTTGTCAGTTGTCACTCGCACTTGTCACTTCTCAAAACGTAAACCAGGCCTAAGGTCCAGCTTATATTTTGAAAAGTGACAAGTGCGAGTGGCAAATGCAATGACAAGTGACAAATGACAAGTGATAAATAGCAAGTTGGTGTTCACACATGTGGCAAGTGAATGTCATTATTATGCGAAATCTTCGAGTGTGAAATTGGGTTGGTAATTGTCAAGTGGCGCTAGCGTAGCAAGTAAACCGGGCTTAAGCCTGCTATACAATACATGCGGTTGTCGCTATTCCAAAGTTTATTGCGATCGATTCAGATATACCAAAGTTTATTGCGATCGATTCAGCTATTCCAAAGTTTATTGCAATCGATTCAGCTATTACAAAGTTTATTGCAATCGATTCAGCTATTCCAAAGTTTATTGCAATCGATTCAGCTATTCCAAAGTTTATTGCGATCGATTCAGATATTCCAAAGTTTATTGCGATCGATTAAGCCATTCAAAAGTTTATTGCAATCGATTCAGCTATTCCAAAGTTTATTGAGATCGATTCAGCTATTCCAAAGTTTAATGCAATCGATTCAGCTATTCCAAAGTTTATGGCAATCGATTCAGATATTCCAAAGATCAACCTGGACAGACAGGCAGAGATTTAAAAGAAAATTTTTAATAAATAAAATTCAAGTAACTCGCGAAGCTATAAGACGTCAGTGATTACGATATAACATGCAGACACTTAAATTTTATTTATATGAATGTATAGATTTTCACTGGTAAAAGAACAATTTCATTTTTTTTCAAAGGTCACGGTTTTACGTTTCGGTTCACGATTTTTGCCGTTTTTGTGTGAGACTCACAGCGAGGTGTTGAATTTAGACATTAGACATAGCTAATTATTCCTTATTACAATAACCATAAATTTAGAACTTTAAGCTGAACTTTAAGATGCCGGGGACAAAATATCAGCCGATTCCGAGTCGGTAAATGTGGGATTTCCCTAAAACGTAGTGATTTTATACACTTTGGCCAGCCATGCGTTACTCTAACGTCTTGCACAAGATTTTATACGTAGGATACTCACAGTAGAACAGTATTAGGGTATAGTAACATATATTAGGGCTTTCAAATGATGGAAAATCAGTATGATAACAGTTTTATGCGTTCCATCGTAGTCCTCAGATATGTCAACACATATGTAGCCTTCGTTAAGTGTTCAAGGGCTGCAGTTAGTCACTTACTATTCATAACCTCACAAGATTATTAGCGCTTTGTAACTAATGCCTAAAGAAATGGTCAATCCGCGTTCCAAACTAGACGATTAAAGCAAATCCCATGTATGGTAAGTATGGTACGGTACTACGGTAGCTAAAAGAGCCTTGGTAGCTCATTGGTTAAACGCTCGTTGTAAATTTCACAGTACGCGAGCAACCCGGGTTCGATCCTCGCCGGCACCGATGAAATTGTTAATTGCCATTTCAAGTGCTGATTTACCACGCGCTCGGCGGTGAAGGAAAATATCGTGAAATCCGCATGTCTGAGAAATAAGAAAAAAAATTTTCGAAGACATGTGAAGTTCGCCAACACGCATTGGGGCAGCACGGCAGACATTTCCTTGCCCTAAATCCCTCTCAGAAATGAGCGGGAGGCCTGTGCCCGGATGTGGGACGTATATAGGCTGCAACTCTAACTAACTTTATCTATATATGTAAAATTCTAGGTAACGGAGGAAGTTCGTGTCCGGCGGTAGACTTTAACGGTTGATGATAAAGAAGTAAAAAAAAAATGCTAAATAAAGTTACCGTAAACACAAGGCCTCAACACAATTCACTCAATTTAGATAAGACAGGAAAATTAATGAATAGAACTGAAAAAGTTTTTATTTGATTTAATAATTAATACTTCATAAGAGTATCGATCACCCCATTTCGTTCCCTAGGTGTACTAACAGGCAACTGTGGGAATTGTCAAAGTGCTGTACGTCAGATGAACATAATCATACCGGGTCAGCATTTAAAGTCGATTCGTCTGCCGTGCGTGACTGATAAAGATTAAAATAGATATACTTGCATAGGTACTAAGCTACTAGGTAGAATATGCACTCGCTCAAACACTGTAATTCTCTTCGTCCAAGTTAATTGACCGGCGTGACCTATTTACTAACTAGACTAACTGAAGTGAATCAATGATAAATACAATAACTGTTTCCTTTCGGCATCGAAAAAATACAGAATCACATAATGCGTTTGTTTTTACTCTTATGGCGTATTGCGACCTATCCTATCCATAGACACTACACGATGGAATAGACGGATTAAAAAATCTCCTGTATGGGAGGTACCTAAAATAAAAATGTTTTTTTTTTTAGATTTTGTTTCACAGTTTTGCAGGAGTGATTAATATCTACAACTATACCAAATTACAGCTTTGTAGCACCTATGGTCTCCGAGAAAAGCCGCGAACGGACGGACATGGCGAAAACTATAAGAGTTTCTTGTTATTTTACAACGGAACTCTAAAAAACGACGAGTATAACCGATACCACTTTGTGATTTAATTTAATTACAATATTCACTGTTAGCTGCCACCGTTTCGGCAGCCGCAAATAAATCTTTAGTGTCAATTGTTCTAAAAAGTATCTTGTGTTATTCCACGATATACTTATTCGACTTATTTGCTAAATGTCGTATTAAAAATCCGTTTAAATGTTTTTTTAAGATAGTGTTAATTGAAGAACAAACAAAGACATACTTCCACATTTATAATATTAGTAAAATTGAGAGCCGTGACAGTAAACGCAAACGCTCACCTTAAATATCATCGCGTGGATGTCGTAACAAGCAACAGACGCATGAAACAGGAAACCTGCCAAGTATGACGATAAATAGGTAAATTCTCATCTTTAATTAGGAACTTAAAATAGATGATGAAAGAAAAAATGATTTTTAAAGAGAATTGCGAATTCCTATAAAAATTACGTTTTTTGTACGTTGTTTCCGCAAGTAGGTAAAGTATAGTCATTTTATCGAGTCTTACGATAAACATCTATTGTTGTTTTAACATCGGGTAACGGGCAAAGGGCAACATCGAAGGCCCTTTCTCACCAATAGAACGTAGAAAATATATTTGAGTTACCATTCCCTTGTGTAGATTATTTCGGTAACAATCAATGTTCAAATAAAGACTTTCTGTATTTTAAACTAAAATATAAAGGGTCTTGAATCAAAATTCCACTACGGACCTCTAGTTTTTTGATATAATATTACATGCCTTAAGCACAAAGCAAGTAGGCATGTTCTACCAGCGCCTAAAAATCAAGAATACAACTTATTGTCGCATGAAATCGTATCTAACAATAATTACATCGAACATACTCGTATAAATGATATAAAAAGCACTTTTCTCTTAAAAAATATTTTTTTTTAATTCGATTAATTGCTATTTTTACGTTAAGAAAGTGATTTTAGGCGCTTACGTTGTAAATTTATTAAGTCCGCACAACGGGGTAAACACGATAATTTTTGAAATATATTATATCAATTGTTCAACTCAATCTCTTTTAGAGATTAACTCTTCATCTATTATGTGGGAAGCCATGGAATGTAAATAGCTGTTTAATTTTCTTTTATTTAGTTATAATTAATCTTTTTCGGCTGAGAAATTCCGAATTTTTGGTGTTCGAGCAGCCTTGTAATAATGTTTTTTACTAAATTCAGATACACTTTGACTCCCTCCGGGCCATCGTAGTGAGTGGGTTACTGTATCGTTTGCTTACAGCGACTTGTGATGAAAGATATCGATCGCAATAGAAATACAAAATGAACCAAAAACCAAATTTTATATGTACTTGACCAAGGTAAGATTAAGATTAAGAAGAAAAATGGTTTTAGTGTATGTATGAGTATTTACATGCTCTATAAACCGATAAACTTTTATTTAAGACGCAACTTATCATTTAATGATGAATAACTTCACCTCTAGTCCAACTAGCGTCATCTGGTGAGCAGAAGATTAACCCTCATTTGTTAATTAAATAGTATAATAATAAGTCAAAAGTCAATGTTTATACGCTTCACAAGCTTCACGTCTTCAAAATATTTTTTTTTCTTATATGCAGATTTCCTTACGGTGTTTCCTTCACCGCCGAGCACGTAGTAAATCAGCATTTAAAATCGCAATTAACAATTTCATTGGTGCCATCAGGATCGAACCCGGGTTACTCGCGTACTGTGAAATTTACAGCGAGCGCTAACTATCTGAGCTACCACGGTGATAGACAGGTGATAGTACCCCTTAACTGCCTAGATTCCGTTTTTGTAGGTAAGACTCCACTTACCTATGTCTGCCGCTAGATGGCTGTTTTTGCATTGCTGTGTTCCGGATTGAAGGGTGCAGAGAGTCAGTATATTTACAGTCTGTGAGGCAATTAATGTAAGTCTTCATAGGTGACAACACATTGTTTGATATTGGCTGCAGGCGTCCACAGGGACAGATCAAGAGTCAGCAGCGCCGTAGGCTAGCAACTCATCGACACCTAACTGGCAGTCATATATTATAAATTATAACTTCTTATACTAACAATATTGTTACGAGGTTAGAGTTCGTGACAATTAAAACTGCCGATTGAATTACCAAAATTGACAC
This sequence comes from Parnassius honrathi, assembly GCA_018247895.1. NCBI lineage: Eukaryota > Metazoa > Arthropoda > Insecta > Lepidoptera > Papilionidae > Parnassius > Parnassius honrathi. Next base: position 11,330 of record DWHP01002569.1, read on the forward strand.
TTTAGTTACCGAACACCAATTATAACTTAAAGTAGACTAATAATTTTTCACAATTATCACTTTATTTCGCAGTTATTTTACTTCGAAGTATTTGCTTGTTTCGCCAATTCAATACTGACTGGGTCAAGGTCATTACCGGCTTTATAAAGGACCTCTTCTACTGAAACATCTAGAATGTTCGAGTACATACCGGTCACAACTGAGTAGGTGTAGAAATTTCTAGTATGGAGTTTTCTAAAAAGCTCCCCTAGTTCTGCTACTCGATACTAGATGGCGCTAGTGATCACCCGCCACGTACCAGGCGTTAATTATGGCACGCAAAGATATTATAAATTATGGATAGTTTACTTGCAAACTGATTGGGTAAGCCAGGGCACGTGCACCCTCAGCAGGTGGGTGTGAACGAAAAATGTGATGAAAGAGTGAGGGCGGTGTAGTAGTCAAGTAGACGGGACGCGCTTTAGAAGCTCTGCATTTCTATATAAAGTAAGACCTAACTTGTCTGTTCAGGTGGATAAAATTAGAACTAAGGCCGCCATTTTATTAATGACATTTTACAGTAAGCTATTATTTATTTTGTGCTGTGAGGAGAGTGCTTCGTTTGATTTTATTGTGAAAAGTGCAAATAAATATGTATATGCAGTCACCTATTTCCTCTACAGATATAGATAGAATAAAGAAAGTACTACATATAAAATGTGCCTATATATTGAAGGTTTGTAACCCCAGGTTAAACGACCGAAAGGTCAATGTCCGTCTTTCTCAATCGATTTGGCATGTAGTATAGTATTACTAGTTTTTTTTATAGAATAAGGGTGATAAACGACCACACAGTCCACCTGACGGTAAGTGGATGCTGTGACTCATAGACATCTACATTTAACCTCGATTAAAAATCAAAATGCAGATGCGTTGTCACCCCTGAGGAATGCCTCAATTCCAGTAAAACAGGTTTCCAGTTCTCTACACTCACCATACAAAACATAGTAGCAGTAAGCTAACTCACGCTGAGCGTGGTCCTTCCCCGGTCGAGCCGACCCATTCGTGCTACAACTATACTACCTTATTAGGTAGTATAGCTGCAGCATGGCTCTACCACGTATAAAAAATTATTCGAACTTTATACTAAAGTCCAGGTAATTCTTGGTTTACTAGTTCTAGGGGCATTACCCGTGAAATGTGAATAGTGTATAAGACAGGGCCAGATATGTTACCATGTGGAAAATTTCGCGTCAGTCAGAGTGGTACGGTGGAATATATTATTTCTCATTAATAAATCTGAATCAGGGCTGGGTTCCAATTAATTGCCCAGCATTTGGCTCGTTAACAACATTAATTAGCCTAGGTATGACTATAAATAATAGTATATTATTCAGTTTATAATAAATTTATGACTAACTATTGAAAATATTTTTAAGATAAATTACAAAATAAGTATCAGAAACATAACTTTAAAAATAAATGGGAAACTAAAAAAATAAGAAATGCTCAACAGGACAGGGAACAAGTGGTAAAGTAAAAAAAAATTGTACTACCGACGTTAATATAAACGAGTGGTCAAATTTAAATTTTGTACAACCGACTTCAATGTGAATAAAATGAGAAAATCATAATTGTAGTCGAAGTCAATTAAATACGCATTATTAGGGATAACTCAAAACCTACTGATTAAATCTATCAGTCTGATTATATGGGACCACATGACGAGCGCCAGCTTTCAATAAAAAAACACAATCATCAAAATCAGTGCACTTAGAAAAAAGTTCTGAGATAACACATATAAAATAATACAGTTGAACTGAAAACCCTCTTCTTTTTTGAAGTCAGTTGAAAAGCGACAACAACTTAAAAACATAACAAAACTAACGTCATACGCTATCGAGTGTTTACACTTAAACTCTGTAGCACCGTTCTTTTTAAAGATGATAAGGAATCACAGAGTGCAACATCAAATTCAGCGAATTAATGATTTTCAAGCATTTTATCTACGTTGCCGTTCCTACATTTAAATGTGACTACGAGCATAAAATAAATATTTTAGCATCGATGTAGCTTTTGGAGGCACAAAAGGATCTCCGGTTCTATACATTTACAATACGAAACAGCAGCATTAAGCTGCTAAGTAAGGAGTATAACACCGACAACAATCATAAACATAAATCAAACTAGATGTGCAGGACAATTCGATGCCATGTTTGCTTGCTGACTTCAGTTTGTTGAAAAAGTGCTTATAAGAATTCTATTCTGTTAAATTCCAAAGCAGATGAGAGTAATGAAGCCATTTACTGAAGAAGAAGATCGTAAATTTTAACTTTATTATGTTACTGATTTGCCATTGTTAAATTTCAGACCATCGACGAGGCTTCTAAAGCACTTCAATCTAAAGTCATCGATCTTTCAAATGCTCAAAGGACTTGCAAGTCTGCCTAGAAGACTTTGAAAAGTATCGAAATGAATTTAGAGATTTAAAAACTCAAGCAAATAGTACAGCAAAAAAATTGTCTATAAACCCAAAATATCCTAAAATTTGTCAACGGAATGTCTCGAGGATCCCGAGCTTGTTTAAAGTGAACATATTATTCAATCGTGTATATAACATTCAATTTAACAAACTGAGATACGTTTTCTTGGAATGAATGAAATTGTTTCCAATTTCAGTGTCTTTCAGCCTATCACATTGCAACATTTAAATTATATCAATTTATTGGAAAAAAACTTTAGTATTTGTTGATTTGTATAAAGAATCATTTTATTTCCTCAACCATACCTGAAGTGTGCAACATTTCTGTTGTTTTTAACCATTCCTGTGGCTACGACTAGTGACGAGCGATCATTTTTAATTAATTGGCTATAAACTACACTCTATGAGCCGTGGTAGCTCAGATGGTTAACACTGGCTGTAAATAACAGAACAGCGAGTAACCCGGGTTCGATCCCCGCCGGCACCAATGAAATTGTTAATTGCAATTTTAAGTGCTGATTTACCACGT
>DWHP01002570.1:0-14317 GCA_018247895.1 Parnassius honrathi
TGTGGCATACCTTGGGGGAGGCCTATGTTCAGCAGTGGACTTGTGAAGGGCTGTAATGATGATGATGATGATGATTATGTGAGAGCGTGGTCCTTCCCCGGTCGAGCCAACCCCTTCGTGCTGAAACCAAAATACAGCTGCAGCGTGGCTCCACCACGTAAAAAAAGGTTGTAAGCTATGGCACTAATATTCTATGCCATGAATAACTTTCGATAAAACTCGCACGTTATGGCTGCACTGAAATTTGCTTGTAGAACACTTATTGTTCTTACAAATACGAAATTGGTTTGCAATATAGTTATATCGCCTCAATCCTTCCCTGGCTCAATATTCCAAATAGCCACATCGGCATTTTCATAAGAAGTCAAGTTAGATTTCTTTGCAATGTAAGGCCTGGTTTACATTTTGAGAAGTGACATGTGCGAGTGGCACACAGCAGTGTAAGCGCCACTAGTTGGCGGTAGGAATAGCTAAGAGAGTAGTACCTACCCTGGCAAACTCCTAGCCAGAAAAGCAGTTCTAGCACCTAGTATAGTGTGTGATATAGATTTCTTCAAAATAGGCGATTTTTATGCATTACAAAAACTTTTATTTTAACAGGTGTCATTAGACGAAGCACATGCACTTTCTCGACAGCTGAAAGTACCTTATATCGAGTGCAGTGCCAAAGCCCGAATGAACGTCGACCAAGCTTTCCACGAATTAGTCCGTCTAGTTCGGCGCTTCCAAGAGGCCGAGCGGATCAACATCAAACCAGATCACAAGAGTGGCAGAAAGAAGAAGTGCACCATCTTGTAACAGGAGACATTGAGAATAAGCAAGGGACACCAAATGATGAAGACTTTGTTTTGATACTCTATTTCGAATACAAGACGCAACAACCTTATTTATTAACTTTACACTGTGTCTTGTATTTGAGAATTTGTGCTTGTAAGGAGTTCAGGTTTTGTTAAAATTTATTAATATCTCTAATTTTGTCAATAAGTCTTGCACGACCCAGTTAAAACAGTTATAGTAAACTCGTAACACCTCTGAAATCTGGTTGTTATGATAATTGTTTTCATTTATTGAAGTTAAACAGTATAAAAATAAAGAGTTATGACCAAATACTGAAAGCTGCTCAATTTTAAGATGTCGTAAGTCTCGTAATGTCACTGTTACATTTAAAGTTGGGCGTTATAACAGACAGCAGATAATATATTTCAATATAGATTTATAACCTTACAACACATTAGAATAATCAACCATTGACTGTTATAATATACTCATTATCATTGGAAAGCGCCATCTAACAAAATTAACAGTCACAACTCACAACTATAATTTGTGATTTGCGCACGCGCTAACTAGTTTACGGTCTGTACCCGTCGACCGAGACGCGGCGCCTCAATCGGAGTCAACCTACATACTACATTCATTGTGCCACAAGGATTGCGTATGGTTCACACTAATTTATACTCTAAGACAACGCTATAAGAGCTAATTTTACTGACGCTAAATATTACGATAAGAAAATATATTTGCTAGTATTTCGTTCATTGCTAGCTGTTGTGCCTGTTGTTTAATATTTTGTCTGTTATAATATGTTGTGTTCAGTCAGCTGTCTAGCTGAGATGACGATGACGCTGTTATCTGTTATATATGTAATGTTTTGATAGCAGGCGCTTCGTATTACGTGACGAAGCTGTTGTGTTGGTTTCGTTTGTTTTTCGTTAAGATTTATACCCAAAGTAATAGAAAATATTTAGTGTAATATAAATAGGATTCTGCGTGTTAGCGTAGCGCAGTAGCCGTTTGAAACTGTTTTAAAGGCAAAGTGTGGACGAAAAAAAGTTTTAGAAAAAAGTTTGATATTATAACGTCCATCATTATCATATTTATAATAGTTATAATAAAATAGGACGAAACTCTAAGACAGCCGACAACTAAACTTAACTAACCGCGTGTACGATGTAATATTTGAAACTGTTATAATATAACAGTTTAAAACAACAGTTAGGAAAATATATTACAGCATCTTAACGAATTAGGAAAATATATAAAAGTCTCGCCCACCTTTAGTTACATTGACGTAAAGTGATAGGAGACAGTAAGGATGTCGATTCTTTCAGAAAAATGATGGATTTTTGAATCGATTCGAATGAAAATCTGAAAAATCGATCTTTTTTTGATTTACTTTCAAAGTTATAATTTTTTAATCCATTAAGAAGAGACGAAAGAAACTAAGCACGCAACAGTTTTGCGTGTTTATGAATAGAAAAACTGTAATTATTTAATTTTATTCAATTCATTATTCAAAATTAATTTTAAATCATTTTATAGTTATAAAACAGAAAAAAATTCGATCACGATATTCTAGGGTAAAATATCCATTCACTGGATCGATTCAGTACTATATATCGATTTAAAATCGATCTTTTTGGCACAATAAATTGATTCTTCGGTTAATCGATCCCAAATCGACATGCCTAGGAGACATGCCATGACTACCAGCATCTTAAATTGAGCGGTGTTTGAATATTTGGGCATAAGAGTTTTAATAATTTATTTTTATTAGTTGTACATTCATGTAAAACTTGTTTAGGATGTTTTTAAACAACACATTTTTAAATATTTATTTGTATATATCGGTTATATATACATAATTAGTGAATGTAATTACAGTGTAATATTTAACAATCAGGGTACAGATAATGTTTTATATAGACGATTTTTGCTATCTATGGAAGTATTCTGTTGTCTATGTCACCTTTAGTATTACTCTGTTATTCAAGTGCTTAAATGCTTTACAACGATTTTGTCCGTCTTATTACAAAAACATAGTTTATAATAGTAAATATTCAGGCTTAGAGTCTGTTACAATTAAAAAGACCTGTTCAAAATTACGAACTAAAATCAAAAGCATAGAAATTAATTGAATCATGTGTTAGTTAGCGGAAATCCATTATATTAAATACAATCAACCCGCCCTGACTTCGCCTGGGTTGATGTATTAATGTGCCGTTATTTAAATTTAAGATAATTAAGACCATTTACTTTATCAATTTTTCGTTGTTTTTTTTTTTTCAAGAGAAATCTCAAGGTCATCAGATAAAATATAGCGTAGATCCTATGTATATGGCTGTAGATATGGCATCGCCATCTTTAAACCACGTTTTGTAATAAGACGAAGTATAAATCAAGGTGCAAACATTCTGTGTAATAACATTTTATATTGGCATTACAGATGTGTCAAATTTTGATAATGATATAAGTAGGAAATCAATATACTAAGTCAATAAGAGTGAAAGAGAGAGTTAGAATTAAACAACTGATGATATTTTTTATAAGGCAAGACATTTGAAAATGTTAACTTTTGAAAAGAGTGTTATACTCAAATAAACTTACACTCACCAGATGCCGCTAGGATAATGAATTTATTTGTTACGCAGATGGTCACATGGTGTCATCATCATTGAAAAGTTGCGATTTAAATATAAGTTTTTCGGTTTCTAGCATATGTATTCTTACCCCCCATATTCATAAAAAATTTTAAACGCTTTATTAGTCAAGCAGTATTTTGTCTCATTCTGACATTTGCGAGACAGTTGTTGCTAGAAAGTGAAAAAATACTATTTAACTAATCAAGTGTTTAAAAATGTTTATGAATAAGGGGGTTAAATTTTAACACATTTTTAACTTTATTTAATCCTTATACTTTTGGAAATATCTGTAGTTTTGTTTATCCAATTCTAAAATGAAATATAAATTGTATTTCAGAAAGAAACATTGATCTCCACACTTGGTAAAACTATAGACATCCGGTACTTGAATACAGGGCTGGGAGGAGGGTTGGGGGAGGGGGTGAGTTCAGGGGGAACTCCCCTACCCTTCCCCCGTTGCGGAAATGTGTAGTTTATGAGTAATGATTTTTTTTGTAAAATCATAACTACTTATTACATAAGATATTGACGCAAAGTTACTTCTGCAACAGCTTCGGAGCTGCGGAAGTGCAGCGCCTTCGCCCTTCCGTAAAAAATCGCTGGTACCCATGCTCACATTCGCAGCAGCTCACACGGGTGCCTGCGATTTGCTACGGTGGACGGGGCTGCTCTCCCTTCGCGCCTATGGCTTTACAAAAACACTAGGGGTAGGGCAGACAAGACTACATGGAGTCAGGGCGTGCTTATTTGGTTTTAGAACAGATTCGACGAATCGTATCTATAAAGTCAGGTTGCTCTAAACGCTGCTATGATAGTGGTAATTTAAACAATGTTACGTGAATTGTTATGATTATGTTTTCCGAAAAATTTCTTAACTGCTCTTCCCGATTTTAGCCACAAATGGATTGTCTGGGTCCGAGTGACTAACTTATTTATGGGTGTAATCGTGTTAAAAAAAAGCAAATTGACATATTTGCATTTCGTTTTGTGCAATTTTTAGTGAAATTTATTTTTAATTAAAAAGGCATTTCCGAAATCTAAAAATAGTGTAAAAAGCTCAAACTTAATTCAGACAAACCCAACGAATCAAGTACGGAACGTCTACTTCATAATACTAGATCAAATTGACATATTTGCTTTTCGTTATAAGCAATTTTTAGTGGAATTAATTTTTATCGTAATTAATTCAAAATGCATTTTCGACATATAAAAATAGTGTAATAGGTTCAAGCTTAACCCTAATAAGTACATTATTAAAATCAAGTACCGAACATCTATAGCCAACCTACACTTTTCTAACAAATTCACTTCCCTTCCCATGAAATCTGTCAATTTTTTCACCACATTTTTCTTACTTATAATCGTTGTTTATCACTTATTTAAGTATCTCTAAATCTGTCTCTGTCTTAAGTTGATGTCGTTTTTTATGAGTAAGTTCGTAACAGTTACACGCTATCTGTTCCCCACAAACATTACAAGTTTTGCGTAACTATGACTCTTCACCACGCCGTGGGTTGACTGACAGAAAATGCCAACTGGTATTAAGTACAGCCTTTGTAACCTTTAGGGTTAAATTAAATAAATGATTAAAATGTTCATAAAAATTGACCGCCCTAGTAGTCTTACAATCCTGATAATTTTGTTTTACGATTATTTCAATGATACATTGGGGGGGGGGGGGGGCAGTTTTAAAGGGTTTCATAAAAATTAATTTCGAAATAGTGTTTCATCGACATTTCTAATTGACAACACAGCTTTTTTACGTTACTTTTTAATAGTCAGTGTTATATTTACCTCAATGTTATTCATTTCGTGAGAAAAGGCCAATGACTTACTAAAATTGTTTTCTTTGTTATAAAACTAAAATGTAAAACAGACTTACATTTCACTTGATTCTTAGCGGCTCAATCTATGGACATCTGCAAGCAACTTCTAATAGGGGACTACAGATTACCAGCTCTGTGGACTAAGATGGTATGGCTGACAGTCTGTAATTATATTTCTAAAATCGTATTTTATAAATAACGAATTTCTATCATCTACGTGAAATAGTCTTTGAGAACAAGGCTCTTGACAGATACTAAGGTGGAACCTACTTTAAATTGTGTAATCTTTTGCTTGGAAATTTTGATGTTCTGTGCGGAAACATTTAAGGGGAACTTAAAAATTACCTACACAAGCAATAGGGTATCATTATAATAAAAAGACGATCCGATAAAATAATATGTCTTACGATTTTTTCACATCACTATTTTGTCGTTGCAAATTACTGAAGACCAAGTATAACAATATATTAAAGAATATAGCGTCACGCATGTGATCCTCAAGGGTCAGTCCAAAACGCAGCAAGTTTTTGTCTTAATTCCATATAAACATGGTATCCATATATCTCAGACCACAACATGGGATTGGCAAAAGCTTCTCTCACATAGTTTCAAACTGCCATTCATCTTTTGTCTAAAAAACAAGATGGACGGGAAACGTACAGGGGCAGCTCATACTATGCGAGCGTACAGGTTATACCCGTAACTATATTTGTGACATTTTGCATGTTTGAAAACCAAATATTAATTCGTAAAAATAACTTTGTTGTTCTTTTTTGTTAAGTTAATAATTTTAGCTTTTAGTTTAGTACTATTGTTTTATTAATTAATTAGAATATGTTCTTCAAAAATCCAACAACATAAACAAATTAAACAACCTTTTTATATAGCCAGTAAAAATTTGCGTTGAATAACAAGTACTTTTTTTTATAAAAAAGTAAATTAAATACATTAAAAAAAATTTTGTTATCGGCTTATTTTTGAATGATTTCTAAACAATGATATTTTTAACGAAAATTTGAAAACAACGCAAATAAAGAACAAGGTTTAACTACTGTAAATTAAAATAGTGTAGTTATTAAAATGTGGTACATCGATAACTTGATACCAACATCACTAAATGCTTCATACGATCTATAGCTTCAATATATAGGGATGATACCGATGAAATCCAGAGACAGTATTGACAGCCTCGTTTGTCTGATCTGCATGATTGCTGATCTCAAGATCCCGGGTTCGAATTGTGGGTTGGGCCAAAATTTGTTGTCACCCTATCCTATAAAAAAAAATTGTTATTGGATTTTCAAAGTCAGGAAATTGGCGGTGTATCATCCCCGTGCAAGTGGCTAGCCTCTGTGGAGACTGGCCGCAAAGAGAAAATCGCTTTGGGTTGACATTAGGTGTTGATCCAGAGTGGATTGCATGCATCACTGTAGTATTTAATATGTTGTACATATAAATTAATAAGTTGTTGTTTAACATTGAGAATGTAATGCGTATTGATATGTCTAGTTGTGCAAATCAAAGCTTAAAAGCCAAACTGCAGTGTAATTTAGTTTTAGGGAGAGAGAGCAAGAGAGATACTATATATTTTTATAACGTATTATTGATTTTTAGGCATTTTTTGCAAGCGCAATATTAGTTTACAGGCGTTTTGATACAATTTTACAAGTTTAGTAATAACATTATTTTAGATCGTAGTGCTAAATAGTCCTGTCACCTTAAGTTCAGAATATTTGGTATCGAGAAACTATACTAAGAAAATAGCTTTAAAAAATGTAGTCTTAGTATGTATTGACATACTAAGACTACATTTTTTTAGTTCGATAATTGACGCAGTACGACTTTGGTCGTTCATTATAAGGTCGATGAAAATAATCCATTGAGCTTATCGACTAGCAACTCACGAAGTCTTAAGCTTATTGACAGCTGCTATGCCATACCACACCTACTTGGGATGTTTTATCGATATTGCATTAACGCACAATCGTAAAACAGCACGGTTTAAACGGCATTTCTGTAGGATGATTTATCGACAACAGATTAAACGCACAACACAATGATAGCACGGCTCCCAAAGGCAACTCCTGTGGGATAATTCATCGATACCACATTAACGCACAACAGTATAATGACAAGACTTTCCAAGGTCATTCCTGTAGAATGTTTTATCGACAGCACATTAAGGTTCAACACTACAAAAACACAGCTGTTGGATAAATCATCGAAACCACATAAATGCTCACTATATATAACTATCACTATAATATCATCGTCACTAAAATGTCATTCCTGTAGGATAATTTATCGAAATCACATAAACACAACACTATAATAGCACGGCTCCCACAGACACATAAATGTGACGGAGAGATCCGATATTATTTGTAAATAGAACGGCGAACGAGTTCTTAGTTTAAAATATCTACTGATTTTGTTACCTTTAAACCAGGAATATACTTACTCGTATAAGTGTAGATATTCAATAAATGTCATTACAAACCATCGTAAACTTTATCCTTCAGATATAGATTTCTTTTTTTTAATCAATAAAGCACGTTAATAAGCTAAACAATACGAGTTATCAAGATTTAATATTGATAACTACAATATTGGCTGTTGTCTCTGCACTTTTATTACCTAGTTTCTCAAACTGTAGGCGACTGAGTAGTTCGAAGATAAATACCTAGTCCTTGGTCTTCCCTAGTCATCAAATTTTTGCAACATTTACTTTTTGTCTCTGACACTTAAAATTGTCTCTTTTAGGCTTTTAATTTACTGTGTGTGTGTATGTTGACAATTACTGTAACATGTTTTAATTTTATATAGGATAACGGTCGCAAACGAGCACATAGTCCACTGTAAGTGGATGCTGTGGCCCATGGACATCTATCCTCGATTAAGAATCGAAACGCAGATGCATTGTATGTATGTAGGTGTTTTAGCCTGGAACCACATTAGGTATCTATCTGAAAGCGTTGAATTCAATATAGCGAATTGATTTTTACCTAAATACATTACATCCTCGCAATATGACGTCATTCGACATCGATTAGACAAACAAAGACACAATATTCCCGAATCACGGAGTTCATTTTGATTTGTGCTTATACGAGTAAGACGTCTCGGAATAATGCGTCTTTTACATGTAGTTCTTACCTTATGCAATTGTATTGAATATGATAACAGGTTATTTTAAAAATAAAAAAATAAACTTATATCAACATAGAATAAATACCGCACGCACAAACACCGAACTTCCAATGTATCTTCCGAGTTTGTTAAAATATACTGAATATGTAACATTTGATAGTACAGTTAACGTGTTAAGTTTTTTACGTAGTAGAACCACGCTGCAGCTATATTATAGTTGTAGCATAAATGGGTCGGCTCGACTGAGGCAGGTCCACGCTTTCACAGAATACCAGCGTAAAATAGCAGCGTAATGCTGCTGTGTTTCGTGTGGTGAGTGAAAAGAACCATAGACCCTTTTTACTGCCGTCGAGCCATTCCATCTTAGTCCTCAGGGGTGACAACGCATTTGCATTTTGATCCTTAGTTGAGGATTAATGTGGATGTCTATGGGACACAGCATCCACGTATCATCAGGTGGACTACGTGCTCGTTTGTCACCCAATGCAATAAAAAAAACCTATGTACCTTGTACTAAAATAATTTTGCATAATTTCCCGAATATAAGGAGGACTAAGATGGAATACCGCATTTCCAGTAAAGAGGGGTCTTCGGATCTCTACACTCACCATACGAAACACAGCAGTATTAAGCTGCTATTTTACGCTGGTATTCTGTGAGAGCATGGGCCTTTCCCGGTTAAGCCGACCGATTCGTGCTGGAACCATAATATAGCTGCAGAGTGGCTCTATCCCATATGGGTTCTACATGCTAAAACATTAAAATAAATGTTTTTTTCAAATTGAAGTGGCGGTGACAGCAACTCCCACATCTTGCGTAGTAACCGTACATTTCGCTTACATCTCGATACTGAATTTGGACCGAACCGGGATTCGAAACTGAGACTTTTTGACCAGCAGTTGCGCTAACGACCACTTTAGCAACGGGACAGACAAAAACGACGAGAAAAAGCCAACGGCTGACGTATACAGGCAGTAATTATACTTTTTTGAGAACTTTAATATTACATTTTAGCTCCAACGCTACTCGAAGAATTATCGAAATGAAGTAATAAAGATACTACTGCGATATATTGCCTCACAGAATTTGTCCGGCACTAAATGTACTTCAGATATTTTCCGCAGACTCTGTCGATTTCCTTAATATGAAATAATTCATTACTGATGCAACGGAAGCAGAAACAGAGACAGAAGTCAAAAGTAAATTTTTGCAGAAACGGAAACGTAAACGAATGCAGCAGCGGAAGTGTGAATACTATTTAAAAAGTACAATTTATGACATAATTTTTTTTATTAAATTTACTATTAAAATTAAGTAGCGGTAAGATATATTTTATGACCTAGAAATCTGTTTCGGTGTTCTTCACGTATAAGAATAGCTTAGCTAAATAATTGTTTTATATAGGAGATAGGAGGAAATTTTTTATAGGGGCAAATGAGCATATGGTTCACCTGATGTTAGGTGACTACCGCCGCCCATGAACAACTGCAACACCTGGGGAATTGCAGGTGCGTTGCTAGCCTTTTAGAAAGGAGTAAGCTCTTTTCTTGAAGGTCCGTGGGTCGTATCGGTCCGGAAAAATCGCCGGTGGTAAACTATTCCACAGAGAGGTCGTACCGGGAAGAAAACTCCAAATGAAACGTATAGTGGTGGACTGCCAAGCATCCAGATAGTGTGGATGGTATCGGGACGTTTACCGCGTAGTGCATTCATGATGTAGAGGCTGGGATTAATCCGAACAATTCCTCACTCCCCGTGGTAGATGCGAAAGAAAATGCAAAAAAATCAAACACCTATTCGCAGCGCCAGTGAATTGAGTCGATCGAAAAGCACTCGATTGTCGACGATTCGAGCTGATTGGCGAACTGACGTCAAAAGGTTACAATATCTATGTGCATTTCATTTCCACCTTATGTGGTCCTGAAGGTGGATTACGTCTATAAAAGAGATTGTCACTCTTGTTACTGGTGCTACATGGATTCTAACATTTGTAATGATGAATTCATCATTGATGATGACGTATGTTAGACTTCATTCTCATTTTGAGGTCGGCACCTTTGGGGAAAGTTAAGCCTTCATCAAGGTTCCGATGAAATTTCCGTTATAAAAGTTGCGGAAACAAAAGCGGAAACTGAAGGCAAAAAGCGTGCGGAACTTCCGCGGATGCGGATGCAGAAGCAGAGGTCTGTTGCATTACTAGAGATCATCTAACTTAAAACAGTGAACGTTTCCTAGGAATATTTGGTAAAATTTTATTTAATCGTGTCGATTTTAAGATAGTTGGTACGGAAAATACACGAGAGGCAGGTGCTGTTTTGGATTAGACGATCTCTTAAGGAGAGAGGGTTGACTGGAAGAGAAGGCCAAAAGAATAAAGTTCACCCTTTATGGTAATCCTTTTATTAAGGTGTTTTACAATAAATCAATAAATCATTTTTTGGGTTGCCAATATAAGAAATAGCATTAGTTTAAAAACAAAAACAACTAAATCGCTTTCTACTTTCAAATTAAATTTGCATAAAGTCAGATGAAAGTAAAAGGAATATGTGGAGGCTCGTATTTAGTAATTCTTACTACCATTTTGTAAGTTTATGAAGATATTAGTCTGTAAACCATCTTAAAATAAATAAATAAATTATATTTCCGCCAAACATATTTAATTTACTTCCGTCCGACTTCTTGGACGTTATGCTGTAATGGGTTAATTTGACGAACATTTTTAGACAAGATTAATCCTGAGGCTTAATCCTTAATATCACTGAGTGAGATACGACGTGATTTTTTGTGACGCACCTGTCAGCGGGACATTATTCAATTAGCAGATAATGAGGAACAGCTAATGGAAACAACGATAACGGTCGAAGCTAACAAACAACTTAATTGAGTCTACTGTTTGCTATTTACAAGTATTTAAGATAAAAATATTATGTACATTACATTAAACGACCTAATTTTGTATGACAAGCAAGAGTATGGGTAAGGGTGTGTTAACATTTTTTTTAACGACAAACGAGCATACAGTCCACCTGCTGGTTAGAGAATTCTGTGGCCCATAGACATCTATATTTATCCTCGATATGAGGGGCAGGGAGGACTGTGTTCAGCAGTTCACTTTTAAAGGCTGTTTTGCTGATGATGACGATGATGAAAATGTGATGAATGATGATGATATTAATATGTCCTTTTTCCAATTTATAGTAATCAAAAATAAGACGAAATCAACCACGATTCCCAGCAGAGCTTCTTTCAGAGTATAAGAATGATGAACGAGTACATAATCTACCTGATGATAATTGGATGCTGAGCCCACAGATATCTACGTCTATCCTCAATTAAGAATCAAAATGCAGGTGTGTAATCACCTGGGTACTTATGTGGATCTAGTGGAAAGGGTTCTGGTTCACTACATTCACCATACAAAACAAAGCGGCATGAAGCTGCTATTGTATGCTGGTATTCTATGAGAGCACAGTCCTCACCTGATCAAGCCGATCCATTCGTGCTGCAACCATAATATAGCTGCAGTGTGGCTCTACCGCGTATAAAAGCAGCGTCAGCCAGGTGTAATCATAATATCGCTTTGCTCTATTCTTTCCGTAAGGTTGTAGAGGTCCACTGCTGGACATGAATCTCTCCTATTGTGGGAATGATCTGTTATATTCACCACGCTTGACAGGCTGATTGAAACCGCTGTACCAGTCGCGATTCTGGGTATTAAAATAAAGTGACATACCTATTGCTAATATCATAAAGGTGGCAGCCCTAATAATTAGGGTTGTAACTTTTATGATTTATTTTTTACACTGGTAAGAGTATGAGAAAAATAGAAGTTATTTGTGTTATTTCTGTTACACAAAATACGCCTGTTCCTTTACGTAAGTGGTTATAGAATAAATAATTTCTTAAATATTTAAATAGGTAAGTACCTCGTTAATTTCGTTAAATCGATTTCTTTTCACTGAGGTTTCGAATGTGGGACAGCAAATCTACCACACGATTTTTTTTTCATAATCGTTACTAGGATAAACAAGGATTTTATTCTGTATATTTAATAATTATTATTCCTAGCCTAAAACTGATTTAACGTAACATGCTTTTCGAAAACAAATCAGGAATATTCCTTCAAATTTTAAATAGAGTTTTGGAAGATTGTTCTAAAATTCTGATACAAATTACACAAACAGAATAGTTATGCTAGCAACAAAAGTTCTTTAAAAATATTAAGTATTATCTAATATCACAGAAAGTTAGAACAAGTTATAATTACTTGAAAGTTGTTGGAACTTGCGCGGTTTTATTTTACGAAAAATAAGTCAAAACAATTTCGATCAGATCTAATAAAATTGCCCTCGGTATGGCTTCTAGTGTGGAGCTGGTAAAAGTTTGTTACGCTATATTTTTTCGTTTTATGTTTAATTTAAAATGGCCCTCTATTAAATATCTGGGGAATCAGGGAACATTGATTTCAAAACACAATTATAGCAAATATTTGTAGGAAAAGAAACCAATCAATTACAACGTCCCTATACGACTAACGTATATAAACAGTGACCGACCAACCTTTAAGTAAATGTGGCACTAGAAAAATTTTAGGATATACTATACAACAGTTTGGTTTGGTTAGTATACTATAAAAATTTAAGGACATAAATATTTCGTACGACGTGATAGAGCTACGCTGCTTCTATATTATGGTTGTAGCAAAAATGGGTCGGCTCGATCGAGGAAGGACCACGCTCTCACAGAAAACTAGCGTAAAATAGCAGCTTAATACTGCTGTGTTTTGTATGGTAAGAGACCCTTAGAGCCTTTTTTACTGGAAACGAGGCATTCCATCTTAGTCCTCACGTGTGACACGTATCTTCGTTTTGATTCTTAATCGAGGTTCGAGGATCGAGGCCACATCATCCACTTATCATCAGACGGGCTGTATACTCGTTTATCCTAATTCTATAAAAAAAACAATACCACTTACCTATCGCATATGTGAAATAAAAATTTTAATTTAATTTAATTTGATGAATTACTCGCTTTTTTATTATTTCAAAAATTCTATTGAAATGGACACACATAAGACAATACAAAAGTATTATATTATATTTACATGATTGTTATTGAACGAGAGTAACTACTAAGCTTTAATATAGTACAACTATTTCACATACTTTCAATGAGATTCACCCGCCTGCGGCCGTCCAATTTAATAAAAAAATAATAAATAATTTTTTTTATTTCCGTTATTCGTCTATTACAGCCTATAAAAAGTAATTGTTCAACACAGGCCTCCTCCTTATATTGCCTCACAGGGAAGATTTTGCCGTATCTGCTACGCTTGGCAAGCGGGTTCCCAACCGCAGTTTTTAACCCCCGACGAAAAGGAGAGGTGTTATATGTTTGATAGCTATGTGTATCTGTGTCTGTGCCTCCGTAGTTTTTTTTTAAATTTAAAAGTAGGTTTTCTAGTGGTGGTTCCTAAATATGTTTTACCAGAATCGGTTTAGTCATTTGAAGATTATTAGTTTTTTTTTCGGGGGTTTTTTAAATTCTCAATTTAATTTTTATAATTTCGAGTTGTTATTAGGAAGATCCTGATGCCCATCTCCCGTATCAGTTTACCGTTGTCGATACTCTCGGGATGATTATTTGTATACTAGCTGTTACCCGCTTCTTCGCCCGTATGGTCACTGGGAAATGAACTATCCATTGCTTTTTGAACTGAAAGAAAACTGAGTTTTATAAATTTGTCAGAGATGCAGTCATTAAAAGGAAACTAAGCAAAATTGATTCGTCAGCCTATTTAAATGTTTTGAAAAGCAGCGTATAGGAAACCATGAAAATAGCGTGTTTATTCCAAATGGAAATGGGATATTTTTTAATTAAAGGAAACTGAGCATAATTATCCGTCAGGGATGCAGACTT
>DWHP01002571.1:0-14316 GCA_018247895.1 Parnassius honrathi
AATAACCCTTTTTATACAAACTTAGTTTAATAAAGTTTTTGAACTTTGTGCAGGTCAAATTTTGTATATTTTCTGGGATTCTGCTGTAAAAGCGTACACATGGCCCTAAGAATGTACTACTGACTCGATGGAGTCGATTAACTGGTACTACTAGCTTGTGTCTGTTCCTACTATTTACAGAATGAATATCACTTATTTTCGTACTACTTTTACTTTTGTGTACGTACATTTCAATTTCATAAATGTATTGAGAGGCTAAAGTTAATATATTTAACTAAATTAATATTAATATTAATTTCCTTAAATTCTCTGTGTGGGAGGACACGGGGACATGTTCATCAGTGGACTTTAATAGGCTGCAATGGATGGATGGGCACAACAGGGATCACACTGCTTAGCAGAAATAGAAGGTACCCGGTACTTAACCAGACGGATACCTAGGGAAAAAAAGGCCTCCATATTCTCTTCATCAACACGGAAAACTTCAGCGCTGAACAAGGACCCCTTTCAATATAGGGCTTGGTAGGCGCAATGACGATTGCTGTACTGTATCGCACCTTTAACGCATTCATTGGTTTAAGACGTTAATTCTTCGGTGAGTTAACACTTTAGCAAACCTGATAAATATGACTTTGAATAAGCTCAATTACTCGGATTGGATACTTACTCAGTTATTCACCAGCAAAGAAAATAACCCAACGGTAAAAATCACGTACAAATACATAACTCAAATTTGTTTATGCAGTATCCTACTCAGCTGGCTATGCCATTATAGACACAATAGTGGAACTGATAGATACCAATTTTCATTGTTATTAACCGAGTTCGCAATGCAAACGTATTTGACCATCAAAATGACGCGTAAAAGGTATAAATACTAAATGTCGGTTTTCCTTAATATTGTTAATTTAAATCACTTTACCGTAGTATTGATTGAACCACTGTTAGAATAACGTTCAAATGCAATTAGTGTTTATATTTGTTAATTATTATTTTAATAAATAATTTAATTAGAGCAACTGATTATTAAAATAGTGAATTTCCAAGATGGTGCAACAGATTTCGGCGTTTAGAACCAGTTTGGATGGTATTCGGAGAATGGCGTCAGTAAAGCGGGCTACTGTTCAGGTAATAAACATAATTTCAAATACACTCCAGCTGTTTTATATGCGCCTGGTCGTTAATCTTGGTCTATATTGGCTTCACATCTATATGTTCTCGCAAGACTGTTAGAGAATTGAGAGCGATAACCAATACAGTATTCCGAGGTAATGTAAAGTCCGTCAAAATTCATATTCACTATGGCAGTGTTAGCCCAGCGGATTATTTTCTACTTTTAAACTCTACCAAAAGTTTGACTTTGTATTCACTGCTATTTGATTTAAAAAAGACACCCTTGTCCCTTGTCTCCTTGTACGGTTTCTTGCTGGTTTTTCTCAGGGGCTAAACTGTGTTGAATAAAAAATATTCTATTCTATCCTATTCAATTGCTTTCTTATTTTTAATTCAATATGAAGCAACACTTATTCTAGGGTTTTGTTTTTGGAGCCATCCAAAACGTGACGGCCCTAAACAGTTACTTTATGTACTTTTATAATTTTTTTTTCATGATATGAAAAGTAACCATAAAACAGTGGTATTGTTCTATAAAAAGTAACTGCTCAGTCAAACTCACCATTTTAGCATGAGATTTTATGTAAACGTAAATACAGTGTTTCTCACACATTTTCACACCTCGGTAGTACCTGACTAACAGCGCTATCGAAGACTGTCTGATACTAAAAAAAAGTGTATCATCCTTCTTCAAAATCATCTTTAGTCTCTCTTGAAGCTGACTACACAATCACTGGTGGCGGTGAGTGGTGATGTACCCCTACATTGTGAATCGCACTGTCTAAGCGTAACAAAAGCGTGCACACCCTCGCCTTGAAGACACCTGGATGGTATTCGGACGGAAAGATAAACGCTGTCAAATTATTTCACACCTTTGCTGAACGCGTTATAAAAGAATAAGCAAACCGTTTGATTCTAACGCAAGGGAAATCCACAACAAAGGGGTGAAGACCCGTCGACTGTAAGGTAGTCCGACGGTGGAAAAGAGAGGGAGGAATTAAAGCACGTAATTCCTGCGCACATTAACTGAAATGCATCCTATAAAATACTGAGTGGCTACTCTGCGCCTGTGTGTAAAATTTAACCCGTTACGACTAAAGGTGGTCAATGTACTCCAAGGTAATATTCTATTTTACGGGATAGAACCAAGATGCAGCTATGTTTTAGATGTAGCACGAATAGGTCGGCTTGACCGAGGTAGGATCACACTATCACCGAATACCAGCGTAAAACAGCACCTTAATGCTGCTGAGTTTCGTATCGGTGAGTGTAGAGAACCGGAGGACCTTTTTACTGGCATTCCATCTCAGTCCTCAGTGGTGACAACGCATTTAGATTTTTATTCTTAATTGATGATAAATATAGATGTCTATCGGCCACAGCATCCACTGACTATCAGCTCCTGTGGGCTCATTTGTCATCCTTACCTATTCTATAAAATATAAAAATTCTGAAAAGTATGAGTCAGGGAGAGCGGGCCCGTTTTAGTGGTGAAAAGACACGTTTGTGTTTGGGAGGGGTTGAATCTTACAAAATTGGTATCGCCCAATTCGAAGAGTGCCGACAGTGAGAGATTTGCAGGTTCAACCATAACTTCTCTTTCGGGCTGTATTTGGTCCCGACTGACTCGAGCATTCGGCTGGTACCTCTTCACAACTGTGCTGTCGTCTGCATACCCATAGACACCGCGAATAAGCTGACCTTAATATGTAGCAGTAAGCGAGTTGCGAAGAGAACGGAGCCCTGAGGAATCCCGGCGTTGTCGCGACAAGACTGGACGAGCAGCCGTTGATGATGACTCGGAGAGATCGTTCACTCAGAGGATTGCTATCTATCTGTTCGTAAAATGTTATTACAATCGGTTTATCCATTTATAATAAGCTCGAACAGACAGCAGAGATGCGTATTTGAGCAAAATGCCGCGCTAGTCGTTATTTGTGAGGTTTTTGGGAGCTATCTACTTGTTATTAAAAAGATATATCAACTAATAAAACATCTATTAAATTTCTACATAATCTTGATTCCATAGTAGCCAATCCCATTTTTTTAAAAGGAGTAAATACTTGATGAATCTTCCTACAACACTAATGGATAGGCAATTAATATTTATCAGGGTTCCGCTGAAAACTAGCGCTGCTGCAGTACCCCAGGTAGCATATGCTGAGACGGAATTCTTTTTGGTATCACATCACACACTTGTCGGGATTTATTTTTAATTATGTTCTTCATTCTGTACCTTAAGTGTTTTTTGTTCTTATTTAGTTCTAAATGTACATTTTGTGGGTGTATTGATGCTAATAAAATCTCTGTCTATGTCTATGACTATAATATCTAAATAACGTAAGTTATGATTTGTGATTTACGCACTAGTTTTGCGGTGGACAGGTAGAACTTTACCACATAATTTTCTTTGAAAGTTACAAAATGACCGAGTTTTTTTACATCGTCATTGTACTAATATGAATCATTTTGGAAAGAACTATGTTACGGGAAAATTTTGTGTGAAGTCATTTTGTCATAATATGTTTATTAGAGAACGATTACCATAAATTTTTGCTAGTAAAATCATCATCATCATCATTTAAGCGCTTCACATGTCCACTGCTGAACATGGAATGCCACAAAGCACGGTACTGAGCCTTTTTTTCTTATTCAGCAGCATTCAATTTATTACTTTCTATCGAAACAGATAGAGTAATTATTATTCTTTTTTTATAACCCCACCCTAGGATTTTCTTCTGTAACGTGGAGGCAGTTTACATACATAAATTACTCAAGGACAAACATTCAAACCCGGAACAATTATTTGTAGGCCATACAAATACTTATTGGGGGCGGGATTCGAACCCGCGGCCCCCAGCGCAACCAGTTATTGCTAAGCCACTGACTGCATCACGGAGCCGTCAATTCTTAATCTCAGATAGTAGTCCTTCACGGAAATCGATACCTAAAATTGCATTACATTTTATATTACACACAATTACATTAGACTCGGCTTGCTCGAGTACTATAAAATTTAGGGCGATCCCCTCAGCTATCACTCCTTTAAACGTATGTAGTCCTAGTATTCGTGTAATAATTCTTCGAAATACTTCGCGATCTACTTCAATTACCTCGTGTATTGCCAAACTGAATCGTTTTACGTCTCACTTACAACCTATTCGACGTAGTACTGAGATGAGTAGTTTGAAAGTACGAGTATCGTAATTCGTAACGTTTATACAAAGTCAACATTAATTTGCCTTTGATAGAGAAATAAATAAATAGATTTTTGCCCCTAATGTCACAATGCGTGTTGGTAGACTACACATGTATTTAATTTTATTTATTTCTTAGTCATGTAGATTTCCCCACGATGTTTTCCTTCACTGCCGAGCACGTGGCAAATCAGCTATATATGTTATATAGCAGATTGTACGCAAACTGTATAATTTATTGCGAAGGCTTAGCCTCTGACCACAGAATAAACAATAGTACTTCTCTGACTCTGGCCTTGAGGAAACATGTATGTCATAGAATTAACACATTCTGTATTATGACGATTCAATAAAATGATTCTAAATTGATTGATGATTGATTCTCTGATTAATTGGATTTCTACAACAGCGCAACCTACCGGGTCATATTATGAACCTAACTATCCAGAGAGGTACTCAAACACACACAAAAATTTCATCAAAATCGGCCTAGTGTTGAAAATGATTTTCTAGTAACAAACACGCGTAATATCACCAACTGGATGCTTGGCGGTCCACCACTGTGCGTTTACTAGCAGTTTTCTTCCTCGTACAACTTCTCCGTGGAATTATTTACCACCGGCGATTATTCCGAACCGATACGACTTGGGACCTACAAGAAAATAGCTTACTCCTTTCACCTGCAATTCCCCTGGTGTTGCCGTTGTTCATGGGCGGCGGTAGTCACTTACCATCTGGTGAGCCGCATGCTCGTTTGACCCCTGTTCTATAAAAAAATTTTTTTATATAATATAGAGATACTTATCGAAAGTAATTTTTAACCACCAGTTTGGTAAAAGCTCTGTCTACAGCCATCATGATACCCTAGAGGATATGTTTAATGTAAAATAATTAAGTAGTAAGTAAGTAAATATAACTTACTTACTACTTAGTTATTTTAATGAATTATTCAAAACGACTCCGTGGCGCAGTGGCTTGGCAATAAGTGGCTGCACTGGGGGCCGCGGGTTCGAATCGCGCACGGAACAAGTATTTGTATGCCCTACAAATAATTTATCCGGGTCTGGATGTTCGTCCTTGTGCAATTTATGTTTGTAAACAGCCTCCGCGACACATGAGAGAATCCTAGTGTGGGGGGAACGTTTTTTAAAAAGAAATAAAGAAAGAAAAAGAAATTATTCAAAAACAAGTCGGTGTTCTTCACCGCATAGGATGTGTATTGTTGATTTGTTTTATTGTACCAGTATGTATTCCTTATTTAGATTAACACCAGAATAATCGAATTTTTTTATAGAATGGGGCGGTAAATGAGCACAAAGTCTACCAGGTGGTAAATGGATGCTGTGGATGATCTACATTTATCGTTAAGAATCAAAATGCTGATGCGTTGCATGTCACCCCCGAGTACTATGTTGTAATGCCGAATCCATTAAAAAGTGTCTCCGGTTCTCTACATTCACCATATGAAACACAGCAGCACTAAGCTGTTACTTTACAGTGGTATTCTGTGGGAGCGTGGTCCTGCCCCGGTCGAGCCGACCCGTTCGTGCTGCAACCTACAACAACAATATAACCGCAGAGTGGCTCTACTACGTTCAGGCTTTTTTTATACACAATTAGCATCAATCAAATATAAAAAATCAATCCATATAGCCAGTTAACGTAAGGACAATACCAGTAATTAGAACTTTTGTTAAATTTTGTAATATATCATTGTAATTAAATGTCAGTTCGGAATTAATTAAATTACACATAATTATACATAATTGAAAAAAAAATCAGTAAACCTCTACTAATCGATAAGAGAAATATAACGAGAATAACAAATCACTATATCTATCTCATCAACATCATCAGATGATGATTTTGTGATCAGGATTAAGAAAGGAATGCTTCGGTGGTTCGGCCATGTAGAAAGAATGAATGAGGAAAGAGTGACGAAGCAAACTTATATGGCAGATGTGAACGTTAGAGTCGGGAAGGGACGCCCTAGACCAAAGTTTATCAGCCAAATGGGCCATATTTTGAAAATGGACCACGTTAGAAGTACCCTTAACCGACGAGCGTGTATGCGTAGGTATATGGATATAAAGGAGGCGAGAGAGGTATATCAGGATCGTGCCAAACGGAAGTCCGTAGTCTCTGCCTACCCCTCTGGGTGAGAGGCGTAAGTATTTTTGTTATATGTGTATATTTATCTATCTTCTATACTAAAATAAAAATTTAACACAACGTCTGTCTGAAGACGCATCACGTAAAAACCTGTGAACCGATTTGGACGGGACTTGATGTTATACGGACGGAAATTTGATGTTATAGGGAGTAACTTAGGCTACTTTGATTTTAGGGGTCCGCGCGAAAAAAAATCCACGTGAGTGATGTTGCGGGGTTCTGAATAAAATTCATGTAAGACCTTCTCCGTCTAGAATTCCGTCTAGCTGGGAACCACTGTCTTATTGATTTCTGTCACCAAATATCAGTACTGGCACTACTGTGTTCCGGTCTGGATGAGATAGAGAGCTAGGAGATAGAGAACTAGGAGATAGAGAGCTAGGAGATAAATAGCTAGGAGATAGGAATATTTACGGCCTGAGAGGCATTCCATCTTAGTCCTCAAAGGTGATAACAAATTTGTAGCCTGTTGTGCTGGATTAATGTTTGTTTGTTCGTACTTTATGCGCTGTCTGCCATTTAATCGTTTAACAGATTGCGCTAAAACTTTGTCAACTTTTTGCTTGTATTTGCGCGAAGGTTATAGGAACAGTACAATTAACTTTCAGTAGGTGGCGCGCGTATTGTACCTATAAAATAATTAGAAATTCGTATATCATTCAATTTCAATAATGAATGTATTAACTTTCCTAATTAAACAATATAACTATTCCAAATTTAAAACGATACTTTCACAATTATAATTATTGCGCCGGGTACCAGCTAGTAGGTATAATAACAGAATCATTGCGAAGAAACTTGAATGTCTGAGAAAGTGAATAATATTCTAGGGCATGAAATTCATCAACACGCATTGGACATACATAATAGGCTGTTACTTTGCTTTTTTTGTAGATTAAGGATTTTACTTAATATGAAAAAAATGAAATAATAATATTTCATTGATACGTCACTTTGTTAAGAAATGTTAATTCATTCAATAGTACCATAATAGACTTACTATACTACTGCGTATCAATGAGTACCATTCTGTATATGGTAGAGTCACGCTGCAGCTAATATGGTTGTAGCACGGATGGGATCGGCTAGGCCGCCGGGGAAAGACCACGCTCTCACAGAATACCGGCGTAAAATAGCAACTTAATACTGCTTTGTTTCGTTTGATGGGTGTAGAGAACCGGAGATCCTTTTTTACTGGAAACGAGGCATTCCATCTTAGTCCTCTCGGGTGACAACGCATCTACGTTTTGATTCCTAATCGAGGATGAATGTGACTGTATGCTCGCTTATGACCCTTATTCTATAAAAAAAGTACAAGTTATAAGTTATTTTCAATTTTGTGCTGTATTTGCGCATCTTATTCAACAAATCTGCGTAGTTGTAATGGAGTAAAAAGATACTAAGAATTATTTGTTATTTTTTTTTAAACGCGAAGTATCAGCCGAACCTACAGCCAGCTGATATCAAGCGACTACCCCAGTTCAAAGACAGTTAAAAAAGTTTGTCACCTCTAACTTATAGTAGTAGATGGTAGATAATACTATTATTTAGGACTTAGGTAAATGCGAATTTTGTAGGATTAGGACATGAGTCTTAAGTCAGGCACGCTCACCACTGTAATAGATGCTGTCATTAAAAAAATCTACTAGTATAAAATTAAATGCGACGGAATAAAATGGCTATTACAATTCCAAAAGACAAAAACTTTGAATTGCTGGATAATTTATCACTTTCAAGTTAAATAAGAGACTGAAGTAAAATTGTAGAGTGACCATTAATAATGTGAAATCGTGGATAATATTTTTATATATTTTACATCTGTATGTAAAATATCCAGACCAGCGACGGACAGCAGCGTCGAAGATGCGAGACGTATGGTTATGGTACTGCAATCGTCTATCCACCTGCCAAGTCCTCCACACAACGGGAGAGGTTTTTATCCAGCAGTAGACCTGTACGGACTGCTGTAGAATATGAAGAAGAATATATTTACTTATTTTATAATTATTATTAATTTCATACTTGCGAGTTTTGTCTCTAGGAATTCCATTTTTGGGATGGAAGAAATGAAGTGCGTGTGAAGTGAGTGTTATTTAGCCACACATTACGGCAGACACTTAATCCCTGAGATACTACGGCTTACTACGACGTAATACAAAATTCCAATAAAAAAAAATGTAAAAAGGGCATCATACGAGTATACGGTACAAATAACAACAACAACGACACTTTCGGAGTCATCGGTTGGATAAAAGTGTTGAGGTCTGCATGAGCGCTAAGCTCTATAGCAGTTCCAACAACGTTGTGTATTTCTATAGATCCTATAACTTAAGAAACCATATCCTATATATATTAAATCGTCATTAGTTAGACAAAGTTATTGGAAAGGGAATAACTTACTTTGTCAACACCTGTCGACACTGAATACGGATAATTTGTAGTTTTCAGATTTCCATTTTATACGCCTAATTATCTACCTTGATGTCAAATTTCAAGATTATGAATAACCTAGAAAAGGCCTAGGTTGTTAATGACTGAACCAGTGTGTTTTTTTATAGGATAAGGGTGATAAACGAGCACACAATCCACCTGATGGTAAGTGGTTGTTGTGGCCTATAGATATCTACATTTATTCTCGATTAAGAATCAAAACGCAGATGCGTTGTCACCCCTGAGAACTAAGATGGAATGCCTCGTTTCCAGTAAAAAAGGGTCTCCGGTTTTCTACACGCACCATACGAAGCACAGCAGCGTGGAGCAGCTATTTTACGCTGATATTCTGTGAGGGCGTGGTCCTCCCCCGGTCTAGACGACCTATTCGTGCTAAAACTGTACTATTAATATAGCTGCAGCATGGCTCTACCACACAAAAAAAAGTATGATAGTAATTGCACTTTTCAGACCTTAATAACTCAACAACAACCAGGTTTTTATGTTTCCGCGAACACTTCACATTTAATTGAAACTAGTGTTTACGGATTTTATTGAGTATCTTAACTTGTTTTATATTCCCGACATACCAAAAATAAAAAATACATGGTGACCCTACACCCAGAGGTCAATGGTCCTTGAAGATTTAGGCGTTTCGTGGGTAAAGGTCGCGTTGAAGGCCAGGCGAAGCAAGGTTAGCGTAACCTTGGAAGCAAGAGTCGGATCGATAGATACATGGTACAGGTTAACGTTTTATACACTCTTTTCTCTTATCAAGGACTAGTATTGTTCGTCGTGAAAATTCGACAGAATGCAACGTGAATAAACGTGAACAAAATTATTTCATTTAATATATAGAAAAGCGTGAAGAAACGTGATCAAAATGATTTCATTTAATATACAGAAAAATCGAGTCGGTAGGTTTATTGTTTAGAAAACTGGAAGGACAAACAAGCTCACAGATCTCTTGTTGCTTGTCACCCCGGAGGCTAAGATGGAATGCCTCGTTTCCAGTAAAAAGTGTCTCCGGTTCTCTACACTCACCATACGAAACACATCAGTATTAAGTTGCTATTTTTCGCTGGTATGGACACGGTCATATACGGCAAGGCATGGCACAGCGTGGCATGGCATGGCATGCCTGAGGATCCTGTGGCATCCCGCGGCATGCCAAACGAATTAAGACGCGCTCGTGTGCCGGGCGCTCGCGCGAGTCGCTGAAATTGCCGCCACAGCGGGCTAGATCATCGTTGTTTTAATAATTAGCACCCACATTCCTTTAACAGCATAAGTAACCTATGCGTTTCACGTGATGCAGCGGCGTGCATCCCAAGGCCATGACGTGCAGCAGCATGCCGCGGTATCACGCGAGATGTTTCGGTCTATTCGTATCAGTGTTAAGATTATTAAAATAACGTAGAAAATCTTTTTTCCAGGAAAAATATGCCATGCCATGCCAAACCGTGCCGTCTGTGAGCGCGGGTCCTTAACGCTAAGGTTTGACCTTTCGAATAGCATAAGTTTCATTGTCACAAATACTAAAAAGTGACATTCATTTTTTTTATTTGCGACTGCTGATCATGAGATCGCGGGTTCAAATTCCAAGATCGGGCCAAAAAAACCAGTTATTTAGTATTTTCATCAAGAAATTCTCAGTAGCTGTTGGTATTCGGGAATATGACGGTGTCTCACCCCCGTGCCTGGGAAAGCACGTACAGTCGTCGGTCCTGCAGCTGATCTCTCTCCGGTCATGTAGGTTTACCGCCCCATCGGACTATGAGAGTGTGGGAATAGAGAGTGCACCTGTGCACTCTCTGTTCCCACATGCCACACGCGCCGATAGCTAGTCTCCGTTGTGGCAGGCCGCCGTGACCGATGTTCGGTTTGGAGGTCATTATTATTATTAATAATACTATTTAACACTTAATTTATCTTCGCAAACTTAACTTTATACTTAAGTTAATTGAAGTCTCTGATACAAATTCTAAAATTATTGTAGCTTTGTAACTTTGTATAAAAATATAAAAGTTGTAGTAAACTTACAGCTCTCTCCAACCTCTGTATACTATTTCACACAGCTGGGTACAGACCTTCTGTCATTTTCGAGAGTTTCAGGGCAGGAAAATGTCCGTAGCGCTGCCCCAATGTGTTTTTTTTTATAAATAAGGGTGACAAACGAGCACACACATATACTATTTCACACAGCTGGGTACAGACCTTCTGTCATTTTCGAGAGTTTCAGGGCAAGAAAATGTCCATATCGTTGACTGTGAGATATCTGTGGGCCACAGCATCCACTTACCATCAGGCGGTCTGTGTGCTCGTTTGTCACCCTTATTCTCTAAAAAAAATCAATAATTAATAGAATCACGCGTTACTTCGCGGAAATCAATTATATTAAAAAGTTAAAAAATCATCTTTAATTTAAGAAAACTGAAATAAACAATACATCCTTTTTTATTACAATGATATTTTTTAATTGTTACAGAAAAGAGACATCGAATCACAATTATTGCAATACAAGACAAATTCGCGAAGACATGGCCTCTGGTGGACTTTAGGCGTTGACCTTCCATTGTTTGCAATCGGTAAGAACTTATATCACAGTATCACACTTTTTATTTTTTCAAATCATAATGCAACCGCATTGGAACACATTGTCGCAATCTGCCAGCGTTTTCTAGCAGTAATAGTTGTAACAAATACGGAAATGTTTATATCATATAGAGTATAGACTATAAATGTATTGTTCAAGGATTTTTATGCAAAAGGAGCCAAACGAGGATACGGCTCAATTGATAGTAAGTGGTTTAAATGTTTACCAAATAAAAAATTGGATCTGAACTGTATTTCTAGTGACGAGAACCGGATACCATTTAACTGACCTTTTCAGGGGATTTTGTGAGTTTTCAGCTCAGAGAGTAAATTTTAAATAAAGGATATAAGGTGGGTGGACCATGCTCCTTCGAAGGCCAATTATTAAAATTTCGTAGTTATTGCCATTTGATGACAAATTCCTTATATTTACACAAACTCTCATCGAATTGAAAATCACAAACGCGGCGGCGAATCGCTCGCGCTACTAATTTGGCAGTACGGTCCCTCGCTTCATTGATTTCGGGAATCGACGACGTTAAGATAAGGTGGGTGTACCATGGAAGGCCACTCTACAAATAAACAGTTATTATTCGTTTATTTACTGGATAAATGATACTAACAAATATTTAAGTTATACTTTCTTTTATTACGTAACATATAAACCACATCTTTTTATTGTAGATTTAATCGCTATTTATTAAACTTTAGTGTTACATGACTGATTTATTATAATGGCCTTCTAAGGAGCCTTGTTCCTAGCAAGGCCATTTGAAAGAGTTCAATGAAACTTAAGTTAAATCGATATTGATTAAATCTGCAATTTAAAAAGTGGTTTATATGTTATGTAATAAAACAAAGTATTAGTCTATATTTTTTAGTTTCATTTATCCAGTAACTAAAAGAATAATAACTGTTTATTTGTTAGAGTGGCCTTCCATGGTACACTCACCTTAATATGTAGATCCATAGGACTCAGTATTGACTTACCACCGTGTTTGCTCGTTTGTTAACCGTATTTCTATAAACAATGTATGATTTTAGAAATATCCCATAATATTACATCATCACCAGGACTAACGATTCAACGAGTGTGACAAATACACGGTCGTCAAATTAACAAAAAATTATTTAAATGTGCCTGAGGTATCTCTTGTTTTCCAATGTTTCCTCTTACAACTCTCGGAGAATTAAGCAAGGCTAAAGTTTAGCCCATAAATAACCACTTATCGTTATTTCGTGCGTGATATTCTTATAAAATAATCGGAAGATGCCTTTTGTTACCTAACGAAATTTATTCGACACTAGCTGTTGACCCGCGACTTTATCTGTATAATTTTTTTGCGCGAAATTTTTTTTTTCTAAAATAAAAGTAGCCTAGGTTACGTCTTATAACATCATCTATTTGCCAGTGAAAGTCCTGTTAAAATTGGTCTAGCCATTTCAGTGATTAGCCAGAACAAACAGACATACAGATAAATATATAAAATTGTTTTTATTTTGTTATAAGTACTGTATATGTCACGGCTAAAAGCCGGAGTGTGGTTACACCTAGTTTTAGCTGGCTAGAACTTAGTGCGGCCAGCAGTAGTTGGTTAAATTTAGGTGTAAATTTGTAGAAAATACGGAAAATATTATCAAGTGACAGAAGGTTAAGCGTGCGGTTGAGCACGGCATCGGCAGACTTTTATTTAATTTATAAATTAAGTATGATACATCTACCACAATCGACTACACCTTGTATTAACCGGGTACACCTAGGTGTATCCGCACTTCGGCTATTAGCCGTAACATATTGCTGGTCGCACCTATTTCTAGCCGGCTAGAACCAGGTGTAACCGCACTTCGGCTATTAGCCGTAACATATTGCTGGTCGCACCTATTTCTAGCCGGCTAGAACTAGGTGTATCCGCCTTCGGCTATTAGCCGTAACATATTGCTGGTCGCACCTATTTCTAGCCGGCTGGAACTAGGTGTAACCACACTTCGGCTATTAGCCGTAACATATTGCTGGTCGCACCTATTTCTAGCCGGCTAGAACTAGGTGTAACCGCACTTCGACTATTAGCCGTAACATATTGCTGGTCGCACCTATTTCAAGCCGGCTGGAACTAGGTGTAACCGCACTTCGGCTATTAGCCGTAACATATTGCTGGTCGCACCTATTTCTCGTCGGCTAGAACCAGGTGTATCCGCACTTCGGCTATTAGCCGTAACATATTGCTGGTCGCACCTATTTCTAGCCGGCTGGAACTAGGTGTAACCGCACTTCGGCTATTAGCCGTAACATATTGCTGGTCGCACCTATTTCTAGTCGGCTAGAACCAGGTGTATCCGCACTTCGGCTATTAGCCGTAACATATTGCTGGTCGCACCTATTTCTAGCTGGCTAGAACTAGGTGTAACCGTACTTCGGCTATTAGCCGTAACATATTGCTGGTCGCACCTATTTCTAGCCGGCTAGAACCTGGTGTAACCGCACTTCGGCTATTAGCCCTAACATATTGCTGGGCGCACCTATTTCTAGCCGGCTAGAACTTGGTGTATCCGCACTTCGGCTATTAGCCGTAACATATTACTGGTCGCACCTATTTCTAGCCGGCTAGAACTAGGTGTAACCGCACTTCGGCTATTAGTCGTAACATACTGCTGATCGCACCTTTTTTGGTCACTTGGAAGAGAAGGCAAAATTGGCCTCCAAAAAGCTTGGTGTGCTCAGCAGAGCGGGACAATATTTCATGCCGGCACACCGCCTGCAACTTTACAAGGCGCAGGTTCGGCCGCACATGGAATACTGTTCCCATCTCTG
>DWHP01002572.1:0-14312 GCA_018247895.1 Parnassius honrathi
TAGTAATAAATAAAACAATATAAAATAGGTAATAAAACACTTTTAATAGATAATACACGAATAAACTAAAATAAGAATAATTAATTATTTTGTATGAAAGTTAAAACGTAGTGTTTTATTATAATTTCCAAAATATTTAAAATCTGAGATAACAAATTAACTTACTCCATTAATTATATAGTCTCCGATTAATGTAAGGTAAACAAAAACAAATGCGGAAAATTGGCAACATTGAACCTAAATGGCAATATTTGACAAGTATTTGAGGTTATTTACGTTTATATGAAAACAAGAACCAAGAATTATGTGTTGAAAGCGATTCCGCTTGATTTATTACATGTTTGTGACCTTGAATGTATAATAATATATAATGCTTTCAGTAGGTATGCATTTACTCGTTTTTGTAGCGGCTCAACTCTGTCGGCGTCACATTGAACACTGAACTAACGTTAGCTAGGCATATGGCTGTGGCCATATGTGCAGTGGCAACGTTTTGGCTCTGTAATTACTAATCTAGTGTAATATATAAATCCATGTTTTCAAGCATACTACCTAAGGCGCGGGTAGGCTGGGACGTGTTCCGAGCGCGTCTGAACTGGTTTGCTTATAATTATTCTCAATGTAATTATTTTATTGAGTTCTATACGGCTAGCACCGTCACTATATCTTTGTACATCCATTTTGGTCGAGACCCTGGTGCTAAATAGCACGTCTGTCCAAAGTTTGCTTTGAATACGCTTATTTATGAGTATGATTTAAGCGTGCTTATTGTTGGCAAATGTGAACAGTTGCAGAGTATGCCAACTTTAAGCAAGCTTATGAGCATGCTTTTTTTGAGCACGTCTGTCAGTACCATTACGACATTGAGGGAACAGTGACCGCGCAACAGTCGGCTCGGGCACAATCATCCCGTCTTGAGACATCTGGGTAGCCTCCGCTGAAACTGTTCGCCGTGACCTTCGAACGTCTACACACTTTAACGTTAACTTCGAATCCTCTTCATTAAATGCCATTTAATCAACTGTTGTGTTCAGATCTAGACTGGTGAAAAGCCGTTGTTCATCCAGATTAAGTCAGTTCAGTGTCCTTTCTTTTCTTATCGTGCTTTAGAATCTGCGGGGTAAAGCCTTTTCTATGTATACGTCAAATGAAATATTGCCTTAAATTTTTTTTAATTCGTGTATCTTTTTTAACGAAAAGAATAAAGAAAAAAATTGCGTGAAACAGCACCTTAATGCTGCTGTTTCGTATGATGAGTGTAGAGAACCGGAGAAACTTTTTACTGGATACGAGTCATTCTAAGTCCTTAGAGGACTGATGTAGATGTTTACGAGTCACAGCATCCAGTTACCATCGGGTGGACTGCATGTTCGTTTGTCATCCTTACTCTATAAAATAAAGAAAAAATCCAAAATCCGGACAAGAGTCCATAGGTCTCGACGTGTCAGCTCAAATCCTGTATCGCAAATCGCGGAGTTGAAAGCTTGAAAGTCTTGCTTGAGTTGTCTCGCAATTGTGTATGTGATGAGTCCAATTTCCTGTCGCGTGTCTCTAGTCTCTCTACAGTCTACATCGCTTCGCCGCGCCGTCGCTGATCGGTCCCCGCCACAGATAAGGTTGCCAGCTCATGTTTAAAGGAATATGATAAGATTATAGGAATATAGGATGGTGAGAATAAAGGATATCGTACTGTTTTTAATAAAATGCTGTTATGGTGTTGCATAATAATTAAAAACTTGTTAAATACGCAATGCAACGCAGTTTGTCCCTCTAACATCGTTCGTCACCTCAAAGTGGTTTTTAAATTCCTTGTCCTCAACAAGCGGAGGGAATATCGAGTACTGAAACTCCGAATTATTGAACGTACTTTAAAATAAGGGACGTGTGGCAACCCTAGCAACAAAGTACATTGAATAACCCGACAGTCACCGCGGCCGCGACCGCGACTCTGCGAGTCCGCGCTAAGGATAGGCAAGTGAAAAAAATATCTTATCGATATTTTTAAACAGTATCGGTATACTGGGTGACTACTTTTACCGTCTTGAAAATAATATGGTGTTTTGTGTAAGTAGAATAGAAGCTATCCCCGAAAGTATTTGTAAAATATAACTAAAAGGAAAAATTTCCCAACATCCAAAAAAATACACAAAAACAATTCCTCCTACGGCGTTAGCGTATAATGTCATGAGCTTAATCTTTCAGTATATGTAGACCTCCCAGTACAAGTTACTGCCTACGAATGCAAGATCAGCATATACGGTTGATTCGTAAAATACTTGTTCCATAAAAGACAGCGATTTAAAAAAAAGCAGCTCTTCTCATTGCCACTCTTATGTCAATAATGCCCTCGCATGTCGAAGATCGTAATCAAATTATTTACAAACAACACCGATTGATATTTACAAAGTTATACCACATTATTGCTATTTACAAATAAAAATTACTTTTTTAACGATATGGCAGTAACGGTTCAAAAAAATTTTAAAAACAAACTAGCACGTCTGTGTTAGTTGTTTGTTAAACTTCGTAGAGTGTCTCTGTTACTTTTTATCACTTTACATGCGTTTCTTATATGCTGCTATAAATCACTAACACTTTATGCTAATCGTTTTAGTTCGGCCCACAAATAAATCTAGAGGTGTTAGATCTGATGATCTCACTAGTCAGTTCACAGGTCAACCACAATCTATCCACTTATCACCGAATTGACTGTCCAGATATGCGCGCACAGATCGTCCGTACTTCGTAATGAGCTGGATATTCATCATGCTGGAAGTACATTCCTTTCAGATGGCTCGATGACGGAATGTATCATTTGTTACCCCCGTCAATCAACATTCAATCCATAAATTCCAACACGGGTAAATATCGATTCGTTGCACCGTCTAAGTTTTCACACACGCGGAAACATAAACAATACGACGGTGACGCGACGTCATGCCACAGCTAACTACGGGTAAATGAAATGAGAGTTGAGGGCGCGGGCCGGCTTTACATTTGAGCATGCTACCCTGCGAAAGGACATTGACAAAGAAATTATTGTTTTATTGCTGCTCGTGAAGCTAGGGTGGGTATGATTTGAGTTGCAATAGATTTAATTGATTTATTTATTTAATTCAATTTTTCTGTAATATATCAGTTCCATAGGCTTCTACGCTACGCTACACTCTATTTTTTCCAGACGCTAAAAAAGTTCATCCGGTTTATCGCGTGATATATTATATAGGCATATCGTTATGTTTTGCATGTTGTAGTAGTACAAGGCCCAAAATGGTATTACTGGATGGTTGGACGGCAAAAAAAACGACAACAGCACATGTACCTATGCTTTCGTAGCAAGTTTTGCCGTTTAATACAACACTTTAAAATATATCGAAATTGATACGAATTCGATACTCCAAAATAAATATCGAATATCGATAAATCGGATTTAAAAAATTTGACGATATAAATATTTATTAAATATATTAAAAAATTTCGAAATATCGATATTTCGAAAATTTTCATCCAAGACTAGTCCGCGCACAACCGCGCGCCGACTCGCTGGTCGCCGCCGCCGAAGCCGCCGTAGCTGACTGATACCTGATAGCTGTAGTCGACGGCCGCATGTGTTTCCGTCTGCACGTGTCTGTGGCGTCCGACGTGAGTGCGCGAGTGCGGAACCCAGTGGTACAGTCGTGCAGTGACCAACACTTCAACAGGGTGCCCCCAAGCCGCGCACCTCGCACACCAGCCGGCCCTGCGAGGGCACTGACCGCCCCGTTATCTCGGTACGTCTGTACTTCTCGAGCTGAAATCGCCTCGTTCAACTCGATACTGGATACTGGTCCACCAGCGAAAGATGCAAACTGTAAATTTAAATGTATGATGGTTTGGGGTAACATATCGCACGTGTTAGATGACGATATTTGTATATTATTGCGTTACCGTGCTACTACAGAAAGTCCTACTTGTTTCGACACAGCAGTGTGGTGCAGCTTGAGAAGTATGCTTAAGGTATCGTTTTAAAAAAAAACTGTTTAGTTTAAGAAGAGTACAACAAATAAAAGTAAACTATTATAGTCAGTTATTTATTTTTTCCGTTTTTGAAATATTTATCGCCTGTAAAACCTTGATTAGAATACATCTTTGCTGTGTTAAATGTCAAAGTAAAAAAAATACAGTCAAGTACTTAATCTATCAACTTTTTGTTTGTTTAAATTAACTAGTTAACTAATGAAATAACGTAAAATATTTTATTATAAAGGACGTTGGCTTCACATGCTGGCGGTAGGTCCGGCAAATTTTAAGATACCAGATAAGGGACCGATAGCATTCTATTCAAAATTAATTGCTGACGCAGATCGCACCCGTTAGCTATCACGCTGTTATCTTTATTGTTTTCTCAAAAACGGAAATCTAACAAAACTCCGGGCTGCGCTATTAGTAAAATTTATTGAACATTTTCATGCTAATTTATCCGTCGTGATCTGCGCTGTGTAATATAGACGTAGGTGTAAACCAAACACTATTTAAAAACAGTTAATTACAAAAATTATCGCGTTGTCCACTGGTGCTGTAAATAATAATAATTGAAAGTGAAATTCACAATCAGTATAGTAGTCTGGACCGGCCTTCCCGTATTTGTTCACATTTAACAGACATGTCATTGGTCTTTCTTCTTGATCAGACCGTTTTACTCATAACAGTCCTACGCCACTGGACATGATCCTCTTCCCACTAGGAAGTATTGGTCATAATCGCCACGTCTGGCAGATTAGCGATTACTGCGTTGGATTTGATGCTGTAGCTGAACTATTGTGCGTATTTGAGACGTGGCACGGCTGCCGCCAACTATGTCTTTTTTATGGATTAAGGGTTACAAACGAGCACACAGTCCACCTGACGGTGAGTGAATGCTGTGGCCCACAGACACCTACATTCATCCTCGATTGAGAATCAAAATGCAGATGCGTTGTAACCCTGAGATCTAAGATGGAATGCCTCGTTTCGAGTAAAAAGGGTCTCTGGTTCTCTACACTCACCATACAAAACACAGCATCGTTATGCTTCTATTCTACGCTGGTATTCCGAAAGAAAATAGTTTAACCCCGATCGAGCCTCGCTCTACCACGTCTTTCGGGCCTTTACCGTAGCCGCCATTTACAACACGCGCGAAACGAAACAGGATAAAGAATTCCCTCAAGCTGCCATTGCACGGCGACAGCAATGTATCTATTGTGGTTTTAAGACAAAGCAAATTGATTCACGGTTCTTTGAACCGCGCGTCAACCGCGGGGTCTCGCTCCGTTGCCGCGGTTACTTGATACAATTTAATTTAAATTACAACACGAATTCTTCAAATTTCATATGAAGTTTCCAGTTAAAATGGTAAAACAGGGTGTTAGGCCCTCAATAAAACTTTACTCGATAGAATGATGATATTACGATATTACATGTACGATATTAAAAACATATTATTGGGGTGTGCAGGCAACCGATGGTGTCAGTCACAACTTTTTTGTTTTTCTTCTTATTCATTTTCAAGTCGTATTTTCTTTACCGCGCAGTTTCCTCCCGGCCACTAGGTATGTTTATAGTTTACACAGCGGCAGTCGACGCTGTAACATAGGAAATCACTATCGTGATTATTTGGTTTTAAGAGTTTATCTGTACTCTTTGTGCTTAACAACAGCATAGCATTATATAAAAATAACATTCGCATTTAGTTTATTGTGTCCAGAACCGTATGACATCGGTCCATTAATACGCAGGTATTTATAAAACAGCTGAGTTCCGTCTCGAGTGCAACATTATGTTACGTATGTTATAACATGATGTGGAATTTGTACTAATACAGTTAAAGGACTCGTTTTATGCATGTTGAGTCCGCCCTTTTATGTATAAGGTATAGTTCTTTTGTTGAGTTTTGCGGAAGATAGTATTTTATTTTTAATATATGGGTAACAAACCATTTGGATCGACGACCACGATGGAGTCCACCTTATAAGTAAGTGGCCACTACAGGTTTTTGTTACCGGCCGCTGACTTGGAACAAAGAAGGCCATGGATGCGTGGTCAGTCGTCACACGTGAGAACTACGTAAGTTTGCATGCCTCACGACTTGTAGGTAATTAACCGATTCTATCTTTCTGAATTTGACGATTTCGTGGCGCAGTGGCTTAGCAAGGACCTGCAGGCCAAGGGTTTGAATCCCGTATAGAACAAGTATTTGTATGACCTACAAGTAATGTTCCGGATCTAGATGTTTATAATATTTATAGCTATTTTTTTTAAAGTAATTTAAGAAAGGTTGTAAAACCTATAATTTACAAAATTTATTTAGAAACAGCCTGGAAGCGACCACCTCACTCCCAGGGGCTAGAAACTGAAATCACTAGCTTGTATATGTTGCCAGTGTATATTAGGGTTCAGTAGTTACAAACAAAGAACCCTTATAGTTTCGCCATAACTGCCTGTTTGTCCGAGAGAACCTGGATGCTACAAATCTGTGATTTGGCACAGTTATAGATATTAATCACGCCTACAAAACTGTGGAACTCTCATGCATGTAAATGGAGGATGAATTTTTACCCGTCGTTTCCGTTGTGTAGGGTATCGTTGGATAGGACATTCAAAATCATTGGGAGTACAGAAGAACATTTTTTCGTTTTATGGGTCATAATATTTCGCCATATTTGCTTTAAAGTAGTATTTTTCATTGTAGTAATGTATCCTCTCCCTCTACCAACTAACCCGCTGTTTTTTGGAAATGTGAAAAGTATATTCAATAGTAGCATATATAAAGGAGTTAAAAGGAAAACTATCACCGATAAGTAGAATTACCTAGTTAACAAGTGACAGCCGATCAACTGAAAAAAAATTTCGTTATAACTCCATATAAAATAATCTAAAACTAGCCGCAATATGACTTTGTAATGTTATTGTACGCTATAATTGTAAGAAATAGACATTGTATGAATGAAGCGACTTGTGTGCGTTACTGCTCTGTAGCTTTACTTTTTCATTTGCGGGATAGGCAGGGATGATCTTTCTTTCTGAACTACTTAATTCTTTCGCTTATTTCTTAGTTGGTAGTTATTGCAGGCCTTATTCAATGTATTTATACAATTATATAGCCTCATACAGTTTATTACAATCGTCATACTCCTGGTTTACGCGGGTGACCCTTAGAATAATTTAGGGCAGTGATGGTTTACGGTCTTACATAATATCTTATGTTGTATTGCCGGAAATATATAGATAGATAGTCAACTATGACCATCTTTGTACGGATTTGACGCGTGAATAATTTAATGTAAATTCTATTATTTTCAAAATCGAAAGGTTTTGTTGGTTTTTTTTCAATACCATTTAAGTCTGATTAGAAAATTAGTAATTCAGTTACCATTTTCCTATTTGGGCCCAATTTAGTTGTTATAGCGGTCAAACCGCAAACTCACTTATTATGCTCGTTATCGAGAAAGCCCACGTATTGTGACGGACAACTACGGAACCCTACCACTACATTGTGCATTGCAAACGTGTGTCAAGAAATATAGTGACCGCTAAATATCGGATAGGCTTTGTCTCTTTTTTCTATGATGCGAGGATTGTAAGCGATTTAGCTTTCACAGCTTCATCCGACTCAGGGCTCTTACCGATAGGCTTTATGTCCATTTGTCATTTACCTAAGTCAATCCACTAAACAAAGACTCGTTCTCCACACAGGGAGTTGTACTTACATCGTGAAGGCGTGTTACATCATACATTGCACATGGTGTTCGTCCAGATGCGGTACAGTAACTTTGTGGGCTATACTATAGGCTCACATTCGTTAGCGGGCTCAGCCGCGCCGCGCCGCGCCTTTCTTTTATAATTTTCTTTTATAAAAGTGAAGGCACAAACGAACTTGCAGATCACGTGAATCGTAAGCAGCGCCTGCGGAGCGTGCACACCTGCAGCCAACTTGTAACAACAGATAAGTCACCTCTGAGGAGTAAGATGGTATGCCTAATGTTAGCCCTCTACACCCTCTATACCGTATCACATCAGTGCGAGCCAGGTGCGAGCACTGCTGGGTGGCCGCGGAAATAGCCAAACCCCCTCACCCACCTACACAGATGGTCTTCAAAGCGTCCTGCGTCCTGTTAATTCATTTCATATCACCCTACGAACTTTCAAATAACATTTTATCAATACTTTCGGTTTTATTTATATCATATATAATTCAATCACATGGTAGAGCCATGCTGTTTTATGGTTGTAGGTTGTAGGCACGAATGGGTGGGCTCGACCGGGGTAGGACTACGCTCTCACGGAATACCAGCGTGAAATAACAGCTTAATCCTGCTTTGTTTCGTATGGTGAATAACAGGGAACTGAAGACCATTTGCACTTAGAAACGAGGCATTCCATCTTACTCCTAAGGAGTAACAACGTATATATTGATTCTTAATTGAGGATAAATGTAGATTTCTACTGACCACAGCATCCACTTACCGTCAGGTGTGTGGGTACAAACGAGTGTACCCTTATTCCATAAAAATATTTTAAAGAATTTCAGGACTTATTATATACAACTTTGTTATGTAATATGGCCAGGGATCGGCTCGGCCCAGAGAACGTATTAACACATCGGCAGTTCGTGCTCGTTCCGCACAGAGGCGGGCGGTCAGCTGGATTTGTCACGTCTCTTTGCGTTCAGATATTATAGTTTAGTTCTGTAATAAAATTAACGATTACAGAAAGTCAACTTGACTGCGCTCGTAGTGCTTAGTCATTATATAAATAAATTTTAGACAGCACATTCTAGTCGCTAAAGTCTTGCTAGATGATTTAAGGGTTTCGGAATTCGCTAGTTTTCGCAATAACAAATTGTAGTGATTAAAAGTTTTTACTTCCCGACATGCTCATAATTTCATAAGTCTGCTGTTTTGTCGTCGTCAGAATTGTGAATTAGAGAGAATTCAATATAATGTTAATTTGATTAGCACGAACGGCGTGGTCATTACACGTGCCAAGAGACCTTCGAGTAAACACCGGAACCAAGCTGCCTAACCACCATCTTGACATTGACCAGCTTTTCAAATCAACAGCTGGACAAAAAGCATTTTAAATGTAATTAGAATATAATGTTGGGAAAAAGAAGCATTTTTAAATATTTGATAACGTAAAAGGAGACAGAACTAAATATCACGTTGAACACAAAAGCGGAGGCGTGCAATATTTACCAGTCATCATCATTTCCTCCAAGGGATATCACGAAATATGGTCTTGAGTCACGTGCATCCTTCGACTGAGCATTGCGTTCGCCCTAGTTCGTTCAGCGACCTTGAGCTTCCTCATACGGTCAGCAGTAAACCAGGTCTCAGATCTATATGTATATGTCCTGCATGTCCTGTATGCACTGAATTTAGATTTTACGATTTATAATTTATTGATATAGAGAATACCAGAAAATATTACAACATTCGACCACCGCGAAGTTAAAAATATATTAAATAAGTTGAGTAAAAATGGTTATTATAAGATTAAGGAAGTTATGAATGATAATAACTTCTGGAAATGAGGTGATCGCTACCATGCTATTTTAATTTGTTTTGTGTTGTTAATTGTATAACGTATTATATTATGTAAACGGCTCCGCGTCGGGTGTTCCCCGGGCAGAAGTATTTTCCGAGCCAGCGGTAAATTAAACATGGGAGTGACTTTCAATAACTATTATTTATAATCTATATTCAATAAAAAATGAGGTTGCGGATATATTTTTTTTAATAGGATAGGGTGACAAACTAGCATACAGTCCACCTGATGGCAAGTAATTGCTGTGACCTATAGACATCTAAAATACAGATGCGTTGTCACCCGTGAGGACTAAGATGGAGTGGCTCGTTTCCAGTAAAGAGGGTCTCCGGTTCTCTACACTCACCATACAAAACACAACGGCATTAAGCTGCTATTTGACGCTGGTATTCTGTAAGAGCGTGGTCCTCCCCGGTCGAGCCGACCCTTTCGTGCTACAGCTATACTACTAATATAGCTGCAGCGTGACGCTGCCACGTATAAAATAAGATAATGACGAAAAATAAGATATACGACGAAAGGGTAACCAAGGCGCAGCTCCCATCCATCTTAAGGAAACATTCCGTCGTTGTGTCCCTATGGATGACTGTTTCTTTAATTATTTTTGTGTTAATTTAAGTATTTATAAATATCAGATATTGTTATTAAGG
This sequence comes from Parnassius honrathi, assembly GCA_018247895.1. Lineage (NCBI taxonomy): Eukaryota > Metazoa > Arthropoda > Insecta > Lepidoptera > Papilionidae > Parnassius > Parnassius honrathi. Next base: position 10,215 of record DWHP01002572.1, read on the forward strand.
AGTGTGAAACGATGAATTGTTGTTTTGCCGACAAACTGGCTTACAGTTTGGCAAATTTGAAAATGTAAATACTATACACTCTTTCTAAGAATTAATAAAAAAAATAATGACATGATTTTTGTTAAGCTTTAAATTGAAATGAAACATGAGCAAGTTCTACAAATTAATAATCATCTTCACGCACATACATAAGCAAATGCTGAATTCGGGGCCAACTACCTAACTTCCATAACTTCTTACGTCAGACGTCAGTGAACCAAAGCCAACTTCAAAATACTTCAGTACTTTTCTGTTTATTAAGTTATCAAATATTTTTACGGTAATCGTTTAAAAAATTATATTGAAAACTAAATTGACTTTTTAAAAAATCTTAAACAAAGACTTTCGACTCGAAACGAGGCATCCTATCTTCGACATCAGTGGTGACAACGTTTATCTTCGATTAATAATCCAAATGTAGACAATTTGGATTATTAATCGAAGATAAATGTGTGTAAAGTGTGTAAAGGTGTCTATGGACCGCAACATTCTGTTACTATCAGACATCATTATAAAAGTGCCGTAGCTCTATTATGACCTTATTCGACTCTAACGGGGATCTAGAAAAGAATTTTGACAATAAGTCACGATAATAATCTCTTTTATTTACGCAAATGATGTGCCTGCAGGAACAAAACTAATTTTATCGCGAACTTTTTATCATTAAGTTTTGGTTCAGTCGTAACTGCGACACCAGGATATCAAACACCTCAGTCGTCCCGTGACAATAAATGCTGTGAAGCACCCGGAAACTTTTCCGTAAACTTAGTTTTACTTCATGTAGGTTACGAACTAAATTTCAGCAGGTACAATAATTGTGCAATTCGAATGAGACGAACGGCTTAAGTAGGACTGTGTAGCGCCGATACGCGGAGCGAGTACTACGTTCAAAAATGTTATCTGTTTCACATCGCTCCCTCCGTATCGCCGTCGTGCGATAGAGAGAGTTGCAAATGTTGCAAGTAATTGCCTCTTAAACCTTAATTAAATTAGACAATTTTGATCCGATTAGATTTATTATAACTTAATTTAGACACTTTAACATAGTAATTCAGTACAGTTTAATTAAAAAATAAAAACGCACGAGGAAGTTTTTAAGTCAAAAATATAGATATTTAGATGCTAATTACTTATATCTTTATATATTTCCTTAAAATAAAAACGTACGGAACTAGATTTTCATTATATCTATAACATTTCCAAAAATTATGAAAATAAACTATGTATATTATATATTATGGGAGGGAAAACGTTATCGCCCTATGCATGAAAATTTTGAGCTTTACAATCATCTCAAGGAATAATGAGGCTTTATTATGAACGCGGCACGTGCGTCGCTTGCTCAGTACGGTCACAGTATATCAATCCATGTCAGCGCACGATAGTTCGCGTCAAGCCGATAAACGGCGCGCGGTCTATTTCGGCCACTGACGCGCGGTACTTAATTATATTTCAACGTGTTTACAACGAGCCACGCGGCTGCTCCATTGCTAGCTAACGTTCTACAAAAATCCGAGAGAATACATCAGCACCAAACGTCCCATTATGTTATAGATACCTGATGGCCTCCCACAGATACCTATTCGTGTGCCCAGACTGGTGAAGGTAGGATTACCCGATGGGAAACAGAAATATACACTTTTCTATATTCAATATAAATTATAAATAAACTTATTGAAAGTCGCTCTTACGTTTAATTATTTATCGTCGGTCCGAAAAATACCTCCGTCCAGGGAAGATCCAGCAAAAACCCCGGCTGGACTAATTCAAAAAAAAGAACAGTTTATAATTATATATTACAATTAACAACACAAAACAAATTGGAAATAGCTTGGTAGATTCACCCTTCCCAGGGATTATTATTATCCATAAATTGTTGAATATTATAATAACTCTAAAAAGAGTAGAGAGAGTACAAATTTTGTTTCAAAAAGTTTTGAACTATGAAAATGGAAATTGAAAAATCCTGACAAATGACCTGATTTCCATATTAATGTAATTCCATATTAATGTTATTAATGTAATTAACAAGTGAAGAAATAAATCAAATCATTCCACGTCGTTGATTCCATCCATCTCACGCACAAAACCATCTGTATTTTTTGAATTATCGAGAAAGCCTGACATTGGCAAAATGTGACCACAGTCCTAACAAGATACTAAAAGTCCTTACATGTCAGGACAAATTCTGACATCATCCTGATGCTAGTTCCTTTTAGCCGGTGCTTAGATCATCCATACTCGTACTGTAATGATACATTACTTGCACGCAGGAGTTGCAAATGATGGTTAAACACACGACGTTAAATTAACGAACAGGTCATTAAAAAGAGAATGAAAGTGTTCGCAAGTAAGACGAAACTTATGGTTTTTGAAAGAGAAGAAAGTAAAACGATATGTGAAATAAGAATAGAAGGGGAGTTGATCGAGCAAGTAGATGAGTTTGTATATTTGGGATCTGAATTGAGCAGGGATGGGAGATATGATAAGGATATAGAACGACGAGTGAGCGCAGGAAATAGAGTAAATGAGACTCTACTCTCCAATCCGAACTAATGGGCCAAATTAAGAGTACCCATAACCGATGAGCATGTATGCATAGGTATATGGACCATAGGATATATATGGATGTAGGGTAAGCGAGAGAGCGGTGTCAGGATCGTACCAAATGGGAGTCCGGTAGTCTCTGCTTACCCCTCTGGGTGTTAGGCGTGAGTGTTTATGTAATTATGTATAAACTACTTGCATGCACCCTAAGACACTAGGAATGACATTGAATTACTATTACTACTAACTACGTCGTCTTGACCAGAGCTTACGTAACGTCATGTGTGATTAGGGTTACCAGTGCCCGGAATTAAAGATCTGGTTGCAAGTTGTTGAAAAATCCTGATTTTTGGAAAACTAGTCCGGTGTTTTGTCGTGATATCGGCAAAAAGACTTAATAGGTTTATTTTCTAATCAAATATACATTTATTTCGACTTATATTCTTGGTCACTAGCAACAGCTTTCAAAAAGTTGGTTCCTTCAAAAATTTTATCGTAATATTCTTCACAGGTAATGTGCTTAAAGTCGTATTCACCTTCTCATTTGTACTGACTTGTATACCTACTAGTATAGCCAGCGTGGAGAAATCCGGGCGGAGGCCGGACTTAACTTTTATCTGGGCAGATGGTGACCCTATGTGTGATGGCACAGTTTAGCATTAAGGCTATAAATAATCCTCTCGTGAAATGTATGACGCAACAGATTATAATATCGTTGGTATTAATATATATATAGACACTGACGCTGAAGTACGAGTTGGTGAGGCGGCGACATTTTGCACGCGGTGGAACGCGGCCAAGTTGCCAAGTCGCGCAGTTGTCGGCAAAATACGTGGAACATACGTGATGCTGTTAGTTGCCTTTTTTAATAGAATAAGTGTAATGAACGAGCACATAGCCTGATTGTGAGTTGATACACATCCATACACATCTACATTTTACCCTCAATTAAGTATCAAAATGCAGATGTGTTTTCACCCCTGGAAACTAAGATGGAATGCCTCGTTTCCGGTTAAACGAGATTTTCGTTTCTCTACACTCACCATACAAAACATATCAGCGTTAAGCTGCTATTTGACGCTGGTATTCTGTGAGAGCGTGGTCCTGCCCCGCTCGAGCCGACCCACGCGTGCTGCAACCGTAGTATAGCTGCTGCGTGGCTCTACCGCGTAAAATATACATACATAAAACTTGTATGCATTCTATATATTTGACGACGCCATGCCGCAGCGGCTTAGCGATGAGTTGCAGCGCTAAAGGCCGCGGGTTCGGATTTCGCATAGAACGTGTAACCTACAAATAGTTGTTCCGGGTCTGGATGTTTGTCCTCGTGCAGTTTATGTTTGTGAACTGCCCCACGATACGGGAGGAAGTCCTAGCGTCGGGAAACGTTTAAAAACACTTTAAATTCTCGACATTGTTTTCCTCTACAGCCTAAAGACCGATTTACACTTCGACAAGTACAGTAGCGAGTTAACTTGCGAACCTGGCGAGTTAAGTTTGAACCTCGTT
>DWHP01002573.1:0-14312 GCA_018247895.1 Parnassius honrathi
CGCAATCTGATGGAATGGTAGAACGATTTAATCAGACATTGGAGAGGTACCTAGCAAAAGTTGTAGACAATCGGCAAAGAGATTGGGACAAGCACATACAACCGTTTTTGTTGTCATATCGAAGCGCTCTTCACAAAGGACATCAGTGACACCAGCTTTCGCAAACTTTGGAAGAGAATTGCGGATGCCTGCATCATCGAGATACCACCTGATGCCCCACCGATTATGCAAATGACTTGCGGAACAAAATGAGTGATATTTATGAGCACGTCAGATGAACGGGCTGGCAAATGTCTGAAAAGATTAAAACCCGGCATGACCGCAAAATTAACAACAAGGGTTTTGACGAAGGTTCATTTGCGTGGTTGCCCAATCCAGTCCGCAGCAAAGGGAAATTTCCTAAGCTTCAAGCTAAATGGAAAGGAGCGTACCGGATTGTGACAAGGATAAATGACGTAACCTACCGGATACGGAAAGGTGCAAGAGGTACTTCTAAGATCGTCCATGTGGATCGACTGGCGCGTTATTATAGGGTAGATAATGCTCGGGACGAGAATGTCGTAGGAGGGGGCAGTGTTGCAAGCCATAATCTATGCTCTTAACGCCGAAGAGAAGTAGAACGAGAAGAGCTTTCTAGAAAATGCCATGCCTGAAATTTCCACCAACAGCGCCATCTAGTATCTAAAAGAGCAATTAAGCTTTCTAGAAAAGTCCACATTCGAATTTTCCACATCTAATCGGTCGGGACCGGTATTTTCTCGAACACTCCGGATGTTTCGGCGGAAAAGGCCTATATAAGACCATTAGGGGCCGCGACCGGGGCAGTATTGAATCGGTGATACGAGCGAAGCTTTCGAAGCGAAATAAAGTGAACTAAAGTGTTAAGTGTGATTAATTATTAGTATGTATTAGTTTTAATTGGTGTTCGGTATTAAAGCGTCAATTTTGGTAATTCAATCGGCAGATTTTATTATCACGAACATTTAGTTCGTAACAGTACGTTATCAAAATATAAAACATGTTCATTTTCGTGGAATCATGCTGCCTCGAATCGTAAAATTACTAAACAGTAAATTAGTAACCAGGGTACTGCTACAAAACTTTAACGTACTAACACGTGTAGGTAGTGTTTATTCTTTACCATATACTTATGTAATTCAACTCAAATTAAAATTGTTTATTTCATAAGTAATAACCGTAATAAACGCTTATTAAATATTAACGTTTATTTGTTATAAGATGTTTAATTAAGAATTTAATTAAAAGGCTTCGAGCTTTAATTTTACTGAGTTACTGGATACTACAAATTTAGACTAAATTCGTATAATGATGTTATATAATATTTTATTGTAAAAGTTAGAAGGCGTTATTAAATCAAGGAAGAAAGTTAAGTAATTGTGATCGTGAAAGGAAAAGGGAAGATCTCCCGTCAGGCAAGATGTTCAACCCAGGGAGCGACCAACGCTCCGAGTGGAACTTTTATAGCGCGATTTAGACGTAGACGTTTTGTTTGTAGCGCGACAACAGCGCCGTCACATAATTATATAAAACTAGCAGATACCTGACATGTGCTTCTACGCTAAAAAAATAAATAAATTTTGTTTGTTGAAAAAAAAAAGGAAACTTTGTTTATTTATTAACTTTTTATACAGTGGCCTAATGTATTGTTTTAGTGGTCTAAAACCATTATTGCCTTTCTAATGAAACTGGTTCGAAGCACATTGGATGGATGGTTTCAAAGTTTATAACAGACGTAGGTAGAAACATTTTTTCGTTACATTTAGATAGATTTTGAACAAAATAGGCAAATCAGCAAAACACCTAAAACACTGTAATACAATTCTGGCCATTCTTGTGTATATGTTACCGTTAGAATGTGGAATACGTTAATATGCGTATTAGCCAGGTAATCTGCAGATTATCGGGTGCGATCCGTTAATGTATGCAATTTTACTTAACGTAGCCAATATCTGCATTTTACTTTGTCAATCTGCATGTCAACGGATACTACGTAGTTACATCGTGGAAGGTAGAGAGCTGATTGTATTGTAAATAATACTTTGAACTAAGCACTTGGTAAAATCACTTTTAACCGCCAAAAAGTTTGGGTAGTAGTGATTTCGACGAAAAGTTAAAAACGTTTTTGACCTAGAAAGTTAAACTAAATTACTTTTGACTTATAATTTTAAAGGTTTTGAAATTAAAAATTGTCTAAGTGGTGACCCAAGGACCACCCCAGCCGCAGTTTAACCTACTGTGAAACTACTGTGTAAGCAAATACCGTCTGATAAAGTCCGCAAATTAACTAGTTAAAGTAAGGACCGAATATCTTTTCGTATTATAACGGGTTCAGTCAAGTAGTCTGCAGATATAATCGGACATAGAACAATTTTATTCAGCGTGAAGTCTTCTTAAATAAACTATTATGTGTTGTAGAAAAATCGGTTTTTCCTTTCAAACAAGACTCAGTTATCTAAATATCCAATCAGCCGTTTGCTTTCGACCTTTTTTAGCGACATATAGCGACATTTAGGATTGATATTAGTAAAATAAAACCCTCTCAGAAATGAGCGGAGGCCTGTGCCCAGGAGTGGGACGTATATAGGCTGTAACTTTTAACTTTTATTAGTAAAATATTCTAGCAAAATCTATTTTGTTTTAAGCGTCATTGGATTGCCAGCTTGTTAACGACTCATCAAGACCATAGCGAAACGGCGATACTATTTAGTATCTCAAATCCCAAATGGTCGGATCCGACAACGGCGATATTCCTCATACCCATAAATACTATATTTTGAGATTACTTTTCTGTGAAGAAGTTTGGCATTGCAGATTCAATATGAAATTTCCTCTCTTCGAGTGTAATAAAAAGTCAGTCTCAAAAAAGCATCCACAGGTAAAATCTCTACGGCGACTGACCGCTATTCTTATTCTTAGCGGTCAGTCGCCGTAGAGTCTACATTGCCTGAGGATGCTTCGTGTATAGGCGAAACACGTGTCGTATTGTCGTCGATGGTGTTTCTTTCCAGGAATAGTAGTGTTGGGAGTAGTGGTGTTGACAGTAGTGGTGACGGAATTGGTGCATGCAATTGAGGGAGGGCGGGAGGTGCTCTTCAATCCAGGTAAGACACATCATTGTATTATTAATTAGCGAAAAGTTGCAAATTAGTTAGTATCTTTATTATAATGGATTTGCGCAAAGTAACGTCTGATTCTGTCAATTATGATGTAATCTATATTAAATGAGAACGATTTCATTCTTTTCACCTGCCAAGTAACCATGGAAGATAGTCCCCCCATGAGTCAATATTTTGGGGTAAGTCAATGTTCAGTGGTTGACTTTGATACGACTGTAATGATGAAAATGATGATGATTGTTAGCTTAAGGAACACCTTCATACATAACATGCTGCGACAAATAATTAGTTGACCAATTAACCAAACGTAACAACTGCAGTATATCCAGCTATCCTGTGAGAAAATTGTGGACAGTTGTGGACTTTACGGACAAAATGACACGAATTTATTTAATTTTTACATGGTACAGCCACCCAGCAGCTATAGTATGTTTGTAGGACGAATGGATTGGCTCGACCGGTGCAGGACCACGCTCTCACAATATACCAGCTTAAAATAGCAGCTTAATGCTCCTGTGCTTTATATGGTGAGTGTATCGGAGACCATTTTCACTGGAAACGAGGCATTACACCTTGTGGGTGACAACGCATCTGTATTTTGATTCTTAATCGAGGACAGATATGGATGTCTATGGGCCACAGCATCCAGTTGCCATCAGGTGGACTGTGTGCTCGTTTGTCACGGTATACTATTAAAAAAGACATTGTAAACTGCTGCCATTATCTGCTAATGTTCAACTTCAATCTTTTGTTTAATGATAATATTATTAGAGTCACGTCAGCTGCAGGTACACTTAGGCAGGTTGGCATTGTTCGGGGTTCCCGGGACCGGCCCCAGTCAGTTGTGAAATCGATTCTTCCGGTTACCTGTACACGAAAAAAAAACAAATGTATTCGTCTTAAGACAAAAAATGTGTGTATGTACGTCATTAACAAAACAAAGGATAAGAACAAGGGACAGGTTTCGTGGGTAGAAAAAATATAACGGAGTGCATATAACTTCTGTTGTAGATATGCGTTTGTACGAGAAGACTTCGTGACTGATGAATTTGCAAGCAATTATTCCTCGTAAATTTATTTTGCTGTTGATTGTGGATTTTGCTGGGTCATATAAAAGATTATTAGTAAAGAAATAGATGCATCTGACTAATGACGGTAACCCGACTGCGAAGAGCCAAAAATGGGGGGAAAAAATTTTGTAAAAATTTATCATAGTCATTCATTACAATTTAAAACATTTAAAAGTCCGCTGTTAAACGTAGGCCTCCCCCATAACTGTATCACAGGAGCGATTTTGTCGTAGTTGCCACGCTTGGCGGGCGGATTGGCAGGTGCAGTTTTTTTATAACTTGGAGATGTTATCAGGAAAATGAGGATGCCCATCTCATGTTCCAGTTTCCCTTTGTCGCTTCTTACGTTACCCATGATACAACCCATAGTAAAATTGGAGTAGTGGATATTCATACATTGCCATTATCACACTTGCCTATTATCAAAGATTTCTAGTACTACAGTTGCGTTAGGAGTGGTATCCACAATGGTTGAATGGCGTGACGAACCTACGACATTCTGAGTCTGCTTCCCTTTTTTAATTGCTACGCTAAGCTTGTACTAATCAAGAGTGATGATAAAGTTTTAAGTGAATAAAACTATATATACGGATTCTACCGCGTTTAATTTACTTATTTTAATTGCAAAATAATCTTCTCTATTGAAATTAGGATGAAATCTACCTGATAATTAGATGAGACTGTGGCCCATGGGTACCTGATCTTATATCCTCGATTATGGAATATCAAATAAATTAGCAGGTCGTCACTCCATCTAGTAGGGGAATGCTCTACACTTCGACTGCCGGAACGAGTAATATAAAATAAAATATATAAAATAAAACCAAGTAAATAGGGTCTCCATTCCTTACCACCCAATAAAAAAGTATTATGCTACTCCTTTACGAGTACGTTGGTTTTCTCTATGAGCGAGATTCATCGGATGGTCGACCTATTTGTGATGCGGCCGTAATAAAGATGAACGTGCGAGGTTGTAAGACCTAAAATTCCTTTTACGCATCGAGTCTATCAAATGCGGTCTGCATTTGATAGACTCGATGCGTAATAATTTGAGGAATAATTTGAGGAAGAATTTGTATTAATTTGAGGTTGTAAGACCTAAAATTCCTTTTACGCATCGAGTCTATCAAATGCAGCCCGCATTTGACAGACTTGTCACTTAGTGATGTAGATGTAGGCGGTAGAACTCTTTCTGCCTGGGATTTCTTCTGGTTAAGTACCACCCTGTTTCCAATATTAATCCCAATCTTAGTGCCTGCACTGCCGTGTAGGGTACAGAGAGCCAGTTGGCTGGAGGCTGAGAGGCGTAACATTTTAGTCTTCACAGGTGAGAACACATCTGTGGTTTCTTGAAGTTACCTGAAGAGGACCATGTAGGACTGCAGTCGCCACTTAAGGTGGACGGTAAATGTATGTCATTTCAGTTTTTTTTTTACAAAACCATTTACATTTCTGTTTATAGAATAAGCGTACTCATTTATTTCTGGATTCGAGGCATTCTATCGTAGTGCTCAAGGGTGGCAGCGCATCTGCGTTTTGATTCTTAATCGCGGATGGGTGTAGAGTCCATGCGCCACGGCATCCACTTGCCTCTAGACATCCGTATTTAACTTCGATTAAAAATCGAAATGCAAATGCGTTGTCATCCCAAAGGACCAACATGGAATGTCTTGTTTCCAGTAAAAAGTGTTTACTATTCTCTACACTCACCATACGGAAAACACGGCAGCATTGAGTTGTTATTTTACGCTGGTGTTCTGTGAAAGCGTAATCCTTCCCCGGTCGAGTCGACCCAGTCGTACTACAATCGTTTACCACTGGCGATTTTTCCGCATCGATACGACTTAGGGACTTTCTAGAAAAGAGCTTACTCCTTTCTAAAAGACCGGCAACTTACCTGCAATTCCCTTGCAGTTATACATGTGGGGCGGTAGTCTCTCATCACCATGTGAAATGCAAGCTCGTTTGCCCCATATAACATAAAAACCATAATAAAGCTGCAGCATGGCTCTTCCCCGTAAAAAAATGTAAACTATAGGCTGAGAGGCATTTTTAGTGACAACACATCAATAGCTTGTTTTGATGGAAGTTGGTTGAAGGTGTCCTTGTGCTGCTTTAGCCAGTTACCATTAGGTGGAGTGTAAGAACTTAGTTGTTTGTTATTTCAGTTTTTTTTTTTAACAGAACCACTTACAATGAGAACGAACATGATCTCTCGACCTAAAATTAGCGTTTCAAAATTTTGCGATTCAATGCAATCAATTACTTTTTATCGATATACCTATGCGTACAGCTTCCCAAATATTTTCCCACGGTCAAATGATGCAATTGGATTAGCTCTGGTCATGATCGATGCTTACTCATCTCAGTTACACACGTGAAGTATCAAAAACGGTGAAGTCAATGAACTATGAATTGATCCTCATTTTTATCGTAGTTTCCCAGTAGCATTTCGAGCTATGTGTTAGGGAAGTGTATCATAAACGCGTTTTATTTTATTTTTTTGAATATCTGACGTACCAACTCAAAGCGAGGAAAAGAATCACAACCTAGATGTTATGATCAAGTAAAAATCCCTTTAGTTTAATTAGCAATAATTATTATATAATGCCATTAGCAGGCTGTGTTGCCAACCCAACTTTAGAATATAGTCTAGGTATTATTATTTATTCTGTGATATAGTATCATACCAAGGCAGTCCGTATACTATCATTATTTTAGCCTATCAAAGGTGTAATATACTGCACATAAATAAAATAAATAAATAAATACTCATAGTGATAAATTTGCCATAAGCGCCGTTTTCAACTTTATATCACGGTCATAAGGTTAACTGGTAGAGAATGTTTGGTACAAGTCCGATTTTTGTTATACATTATACAAGGTCCAATAAATATTAAATAAATAAATAAACTATTGAAAACCTACATAGCTAAATTTACTTCGTTGTTCATGTCGCGACAGGTACGGTTAAGTGTGAGTAATGTCTCACTTGGGTAGGCCAGAGAAATGTGTCCATTAAACCAGTTATAACTCAGTTATAGTATTATTTAATTGCTCGTTAATTACTTGTGCCATTTTTAATGATCCATTACAAGTGTCAATACGTTCTAATTTGTTTTTACTTATTGTTTGTCTTTAATATACATAGATCCTTTTTACTAAACTCTCCCAAAAAGAGGATAATCTTTTTGAGTGAGAATTAATGAACGAGGGTATGCTTTTCCCCGCACGGCCTATATTAAAGGTAAAATTTTACGTAATAAATAATAATGTCCTCCAGAACGAATTTCGATCACGGTGGCCACTCGGTGGATACTAGCTATATGCGCAGGACACGATTATGGTGCCCAAGTGTATGCGCAAGCACAGGTGAAATCTCTATTCTTTTATTCTCATAGTCCGATGAGACGGTATCCTTACACGGCCGGTGAGAGATCAAGCGCGAGACCTACGTGCTTACGTGTTTTAGGAGACACAGGGGTGAAACATCGCTAATTTCCTTACTCCTAGTTACTAGTGAGATTTGACGGAAAACTTGAATAATTGATTTTGGACCAATCCAAAATTCCCACCTGAGACCTCATGATCATTTACGATCATCAGACCAACGCGAAAGTAATCAAATTATTATTGTGGTAATAAACACTTTACTACTTTAATTAGATACTGTAGGAAACATTCAGGATGGACGGAGTGCGGCCTCGAAAGTTTTTGCGTCTTGGACGAGCGGATACCATTTCCTTAAGCGGCCACTCGCCTGGTATTTTGGCGCACAAAAACTCTGTCGCCAAAGGTGAATCGTGATCAACGATGCTCGATAATTATCGATAGCATATTTTGGCTCATATACGTCGATATTTTTATGTAGATAATTAAATATGAAAACACTAAAACAGTAACAAATTTTGGCGGGAACTTGACCGTCGCGTCGACGTATTGTTGTTTCTGTTTTATAGTTTAAATAATGGTTTGAAGTAGATTTTAATACGTAAAAAGTGATGTGAGTTCGTGTATTAAATATTTGCACATGTAAAATTATTGAAAAAGACCAAACGAGTGCTTTGGTATTGATATAAACCTCAAGCTATTTTGTTCACTTAGGCGCTTTAAGAACTTGAGTTACGGTCGTCATCGACCGCCTGCTGGTTTAAGCTGTCGTCAGAATCTCTCAAAAATTTGGCAACGTCACGCAGCAGGATATCGTGAAGAAGTTATTAAACATATTAGTATTACAATGGATAATGCCTTATTACTAGACAGTGGCAAAAGTATAACCATACGATTTCATGACCAAAATAAGTTTCATCAATCTTCATCATCATCATCACTATAACCCTTTATAAGTCCACTGCAGAACATAGGCCTCTCCCTAGGAATGCCACAAAGAAGGGGCCTGAGCCTCCTGCATTTACCGACTTCCGCATGTCTTACCAAGTCGTCACTCCATCTAGTAGGTAACAACAATTCCATGTTGCAAACATATAATCGGAAATTGCAACATTGATATGACGAGTATAATGTGATTAATATTAATAGATATGAATAACAATAATATTCTCCAGATTGAATTTCAATCACAGCGGCCAGTCTGAATGGTATAGTGAGTGCAGAGAACCGGAAACCCTTTTTACTGGAAACGAGGTATTTCATCTTAGTCCTCACGGGTGACAACAAAAATGCAGACATTTTGATTCTTAATCGAGGATATATGTAGATATCTAAGCCACAGCATCCACAGCGTCCACTTTGACTGTGTACTCGTTTGTCACCCTTTTTCCATATAAGAAAAAAGACTAGCCATATTCAAAAAATAGGATTATAGTGGACAAGTGTGTGCGCAAGCACAATTGTTCTCTATTCTCGTACTCCTCCGTTCACATATTACACTCAAATTTTTCCAGACGGTAAAAAAGATCATGCGGTATATTATATTATATTATATTTTTGTCAACAATTTTGCTGCTACCCGGTTTTCCAAACTGCGACTACATTACGTCCACCAAGGCTGTCAATATTTAAATTTATGTATCAATATAATCGATTATTTTACAATATCCAACGTTCCTAACAAACACTTGGTGAAATAAAATTATATCACTAATGAACACCTTGTAATCGCTTTACCCTAGATACTTCGTAAACTAGATACTTCGGAAAAACGTCTTGATATGATGTGCATAATGATGTTTAAATTGACTCAATAATTTCAATTCCGAACAAACTGTCTACTGTTACCCGTGTTTACAGCCTTATTATAATTCTCTGTTATAAATATGGCCTAACAACGTTCTATTTACCAAAACTAAGTAAAAACAACAACTAATTATTTAAAAAAAAAAACGAATGTTAACAATCTGTTTGAAATTTAGCGTAATGACAAAAGTACACCCCTCAGCTCCTCTACCGTGACATTTTATATGGCCCCAACTACTATTAATGTATTTAAATATACTTATTATAAATTATGTATTTATTTTACCATCATCATTACAGCTCTTCACAAGCCCAAAGCTGAACATAGCCTCCCTAGGAACATAGGAATGTCACACCACCTGAGCCTCCTGCGTCCGTCGACTTCCTTAGATGTGACCCTACGTCACTTTGGTATAAATTTCATTTGAAAATGCAAGTTCTTAATTAATTTATTTATCATTGCTTTAATAAGGCCTGAAGCTATGTGTAATCGTAGCGATAATGCCAATTTAGTTCTAGTTACGAGTGAAAACGAAAAATACGAAAAAATTATTCAGACTTTTCAAATTTTGTAGGCTTAAGTTTTTATTTTCAAATACGTGTACGTAAATTTTGCATATTCGTTTTCTGTTGAGAATGCTAGAAGCGTTTTCAAAAGAGTTTTTTTTCATATGAATACACGCAAAAGCGTTTCCGTACTTTGGTAACGGTTTCTAGCGAAAACATTTCCATGTATGTATTTAACGCAAAAGTTTTACGCTTATTACCAATAAATGATTTACTAATTAAGTACCGGCAATACTGCTATGTTTTGTATGTTTTTATTTTATAGAATAAGGGTGAGAAACGAGCACACAGTCCACATGATGGTAAGTGGATGCCGTGGCTTACAGACATCCACGTCTATCCTCGATGAATTAAAATGCGGATGCGTTGTCACTCCTAAGGACTAAGATGGAACGCTAATTTCAAGTAAAAAGAGTTTCAAGGTCTGGTATTCTGTGAGTAATTGGTTCTACCCCTGTCGAGCCGACCTATAAATGCAACCTATAGCTACATTCATAATATAGCTGCAGTGTGACTACCACGTCGAAAAACTAGTCTAGAAGTAATCTGTAACGTCGATGTCCTTTTTTAAGTTGATACAGGTGTCCGTACGCTAGAGCAACCACTTATCCAGTGACTGACTTAAGGTTTGCACCAACAAAATTACAAAAATAAAAGATAACATCTCAATTATGGCAGCGTATGTACCCTTACATAAAATACCAGAGACTTCAGAAGTGTGCTTTGTGGCAGACTTTAGGGAAGACCTATGTGCAGTTGCGATGGCAATGATGATTTTGTATCCATAAATAAATCCATATTTGTTGACAAAAATTTTTAATTTAAATTGCACGCGATACAGTGATCACATACGGACATAAAAAAAAATCAAAAAGTATTTTTAACTAACTAGCCTTGCCTAGGATGCGTCAACCAATCAACCAAGCATTGTTCGTCATATTAGTCCATACTCAATACCCTGGGCATGTCGGTAACGAGCGCAGTGATGTTACCCTCGCACTAACAGTTCTGCTCTCCGTCTCCAGTCTGTGAAATTGGGGTTCAGTGTTCTTAGATGGGTTTTATACTATCAGTCAGTGAGATTAATATTTAAAATCATACCCCACTTGAAATAGTTCGTCACTTGCATTTTTTTCTTTTTCACTATATGTCTGATTGTCGCCATATTGAATTTTGATTACTGTCATAACTTTAAAATCGATCTCTAGAGCGCCACAAATTAATAAACATAAATACATAGATATATTATTGACTGATAAACACACTACCCTCCTTTGCATCGCGTAGTTGGGTACAATCGTATAAATATATTAATTCATAGCAAATCAAATAGTACTTTATACATTTATATTTTTTGTGGCAGCAAGCTGGCAAGCTAGTTAATATTCACTTACGAAAAAACTTAAGCGAATATAGCTGACGATTTAAATTATTCGGTACGCCACATAATTGAATGTTGTGCTTTATTAATTATTATACATTTGACGATAAATATTCAAGTTTCTATCTCAATGAATAAAACTAGTCCTACGCATTTCATTGCGTTTAATTTTATTGCTTTTAAGTCCCGTCATTTCGCGTGCTTAGCAGCACCCATGGTCACGGAAACGGGAGGATTGAGGTGTTTAACGTCCCGATGTTAAATTTTTTTGTATTTATTGAGACTAACTGAGAGTTTTTTATGCCGTAAATCTCACGTTCTCGGCTATGAAGGAAAACATCGTGAGTAAAACATTATCATGGAGAAACAAAACATTTTAATTTTAAATATTTAATTAAGAATTTCGAATCATGCACTGGAGCAGTGGGGCGGCACATCTACTCAAAATCCTTTGGAGGAGTCTGCTTCCCAGCGGTAAGGAATATATAGGCTGCTACTGACAGTATCATAGCGCTGTTATATCTGGTTCATTATGACGTCCCGTTTTAAAATGTGATCATATCTCAAACATTTTTTATACGTGGTAGAGCCATGCCGCTGTTATATTAGTAGTATAGTTGCAGCATGAATGGGTCGGGTCAGCCGGTGAAGGACTACGCACTCACAGATTACCAGCGTGAAATAGAAGCTTAATGCTGCTGTATTTCGTATGGTGAGTGTAGAGAACCGGAGACCCTTTTTACTGGAAACGAGGCATTCCACACATGCAATGCATCTGCATTTTAATTCATAATTGAAGATAGATGTAGATGACTACGGGCCACAGCAACCACTTACCATCAGGTGGACTGTGTGCTTGTTTGTCACCCCATCCTATAAAAATAAAACTGACATATAAAATTAGAATTACATAATGTATTTAATATTTATTATTTTATAAAATTTATGTGTCTGTTCATAATTCCAACTAAATTTGAATGCTTATGTTAGAAGGAAGTCAAGTTGGACTGTTGATAAAACTTTTTATGTGGTAGAGCCATAAAAATAAAAAAAGGTAAAGTTACAGTCTATATACGTCCCACTCCTGGGCACAGGCCTCCGCTCGTTTCTGAGAGCAATTTCTTTTTAGGGCAAGGAATTGTCCGCCGCGCAGCCCCAATGCGTGTTGGCGAACTTCACATGTCCTCGAAATAATTTTTTTTCTTATTTCTCGGACATTCAGGTTTCCTCACGATGTTTTCCTTCACCGCCGAGCTCGTTGGTAAATCAACACTTAAAATTGCAATTAACAATTTCATTGGTGCCGGCGGGGATCGAATCCGGTTTGCTCGCATACTGTGAAATTTACCACAAGCGTATAACCATCTGAGCTACCATGGCTCAGATGGTTATACGCACGGCATGGCGGTAGAGCCATGCTGCAGCTATATTAATAATATGATTGTAGCATGAATGAGTCGGCTTGACCGGGGAAGGACCATGCTCTCACAAAATATCCAAAATAGCGGCTCCATGCTTATTTCTTTCATATAGTGGGTGTAGAGCACCTGAGACTTATTTTACTGGAAATGAGGCATTCCATCTTAGTCCTCACAGGTGACAGTGCATCTGCATTTTGGTTCATAGTCGAGGATAGATGTATATGTCTGTGGGCCACAGCAACCACTTCGCATCAGGTGGATTGTGTGCTTAACAAAAAACTGTGTTATGTAGGGTATAAAAATTTTCTCTATTCACCAAACATTTTAAGCTGTAGGGTATTTTTTAATTACTATTTCAACCATTAGCCTTGTTGATTTACTAGCTTGTAATAAAATTAGTTATTTGATAAAATACTGCATTAAAATACCATCAGTAAGTGCAGTAGTATATCAACCCATAAATAGTCCACTGGACATTAACCTCTTCCACAAGATTTACAGTGAAACCTGAGTTCAGTGAAATAGCAAATTTATATAATGAAATAATGGCCAAAATTAAAGGATGAAGGGAAATCTCAGACATACATTTTATATTATTCCTGCCCACACGCAGAATACGTTTTTAGACACGAAGTTGTAGAAAATAGCCTGTCGTAAAGGAAACTAAAATTATGTATATGGCCCATAATTTTTTTTTGCGGCTATCTTGCATATAATGTTAAGCAGAGTTTGTATGTGATATTATAAAATGAATGTCTCTTTGTATTACAGGACACACAGCAAATAGTTCAGTTGGGTTTTAGAATGGAAGAGATGATTTTTAGCCTGGCTGATACACATTTCTTTTTCAATGATGTTGAGGTAAACTTGTTTTGTATGTGACTTTGTATGTATTGTGGTTTTATTAACAATTCAAAATAAAAAAATTGCAGTTGCCAACCCGCCCTTAGAAAACTGTCATGATATGTTTGTCACTTCATTTTTATAATTTTATAGCATGTATTTGGTGGTTAGGCTAAGCTAAGCTTAATTGACTCATTTTTAAAACTGTGTTTTGTATATGCAGGACTGTGATCAAGAACACATAGATGCTGTAGCGGCAGATGACAACGGTCAAGACCTATCTGCGTATAATTTCGCCTCAGATGGCTTTCACGCAAGCGCCGCCACCAGTGCTGGTTTATGCGCGCCTGGTATGCGAGGCGGCGTAGACTGGATGAGGAAACTCGCGTTTCGATATAGAAAAATCAAAGACACGTACAATAATTACAGAAATAGGTAAGATCAAATTTTAACTAGTCTACTGAGACTGACGATGAACTGATATGCAAGAATAACTTGCTAGTTCAATGTATTTGACATTGAGGTTAATCCTTAATTCTAAAAGTACCTTGTATAAAATTATTAATATGAAGCTAATTTAATTAAAAAAGGTATTTAATAAGTTTATTGCGGTGCAGCGACGCACGTTATGTTTTTTTTAACTAATATAATTTATAGAATACGGGTCACAAGCGAGCATAGCTCACCTCTGTATCTA
>DWHP01002574.1:0-14308 GCA_018247895.1 Parnassius honrathi
GTTTTTTCTTGTTATCAAAATACAATAGTATTTTTGTAATAAAGTAAAACCTGACTTCCATATAAAGAATTTTGTATAGATTTATAATGCCAAAATTCTTCATAGAAAAGTAGTTTCTAAATATAAGTTTTAATGCTTTTAAGTGCTGTGTGTGGGTGCGGTCGCATGCGACCGCTCGTGATTTGCCGGGCGCATGCGACTGCATGGGACTTTTACGGGGATTGAGAGGTTAAATAAATGAACCTACTGATATTGTAATCAGTGCTTAGATATAACTAGATGAGGAATAACTTTATCCTTAAAGACTCGTCTTCTTGTATTTTCTCTAATATTTCTTTCGTCCGTAGCATTGTAGTCCCTTATACATTTAGAAAAAATAGTAAGACGTATATGTAGACATGGTACAGTTATATTATTTTCGTTAAATTAACTTATTAAAGTAATAAAATGATTATGATGACTTTGAAATAATGTTAATTATTAAAATAGTTGTATTATGATTGCAATGTAATGTAATTTTATGTAACATAATGATGTAATGTAATACTATGTATGAGATAATTATTCATAAGTATAAGATATAAGATTTTTTTTATATTTTATAAAATAAGGGTGACAAACGAGCACACAGTCCACCTGATGGTAAGTAGATGCTATGGCCCATAGACATCAATATTTATCCTCGATTATTAATCAAAACTCAGATGCGTTGTCACCCCTGAGGACTAAGATGAAATGTCTCGTTTCCAGTAAAAAGACCCTTTTTTCACACAGCAGTATCAAGCTCCTATTTTACGCTGGTATTCTGTGAGAGCGTGGTTCTTCCCTGGTCGAGCCGACCCATTTGTGCTAAAACGATAATATATCTGCAGCGTGGCTCTATCACGTATAAGAAAATATAATTAGATACATATTTGTATGGCATTATTATGAAAAAGCGTGCTGGACTTAAATAATTTAACAAACTGTATTGTACCATCTTTTATGTACTTAAATAAATGATGGTTATGATTATTGTAATAATCCCAAGTTTTTTTTTTAAATACGACAGGAATACTGTCGTGAGTATTTTAACACCACATACCATCCCGTGGGTAAGACGAAAGAGAGGAGAAAGTGAAATAGGAGTTAGGCAGTATACTGATAAAAACACAAAATAAATGCAGTTGGCAACCCGTCGGCGAATTCAGCATTTTAAAATTATGCCAACTCTAAGGCAATCTGTAGCTCCCGTATGCTCAGCAGTGAATTTTTTACAGACTATAATAATGATGATGATTATGATGAATAATGGCTAAGTTATATAAGTTATGAGCGCTAACTGTAAAATTTATTTTCAGTTGCGAAAATCTTAACAATGCAAAAATAGAATTTGCTGCAAAACTTTTCTGGAAAATAAATCAAAAATTCTATACTAAATGTCAATCATATTACAAACTACGATACACAACTATCGGGAAACTATTGATTTTGGCAAAGACTTGGACAGGAACGGCTGATTTAGAAGAAAAATGACATGCCTAGGGATCCAACGTTCTTTTGAAGTCACGTAATAGAAGATTAGAATTTCATTTCGAATTTGTATCCGTAAACAAAACTGCAAAGTTACGGTATTGGATTTATCTTGCTTTAATATTATCCGTTTGTCTTGTAAGTTAAAATTCACTGAATTATACGTCAGTAAAGAAGGAAGTTAATTACGTTAAATTTATTCTTCATGCATCTTTTAATTAAGCTTGGTATTTAAATAACTCTGCTCTTTGACTGAACCCTTGTTTGATAGGATTACTTTAACAAAGGATTTAAAAATTTGTAAAGGGTAGGTTCTCCTCTCAGAATGATATGAATATTTGTATTTCGAGCTTGCGAATGTAGCTGTTCAAAGAGATGTTGTAAATGTTCTTTTATTTAAAATGAAATATGTTAAATGTCTGTTTAATGTCGCGATTGTTCTTCATTTTAAAATTTTGTAAATGAAAATTTAAAAGAATATATAATATATATCAAAATTTGATACATTTTAGTATTTTTATGCCTTTGAAGTGTCAGTCCAGTCCAGTTTCTTCATTGATGTAGATTGAGATTGGCAAGAAAGCATACAGCTCATTTGATGGTAAGTGGATACTGTGACCCATAGACATCTGTATCAATCCTCAACAAAGTTGGAATACCTCGTTTTCAGAAGTTTGAAGGATCTTTGTTTTCTTCACTCATCGTACAAAATTCGGCATTAAGCTGCTATTTTACACTGGTATTCTGTGAAAGCGTGGTCCTTTCCCTAGTTCGAACCGACTTATTCGTGCTACAACCATAATATAATTATTGCAGTCTGGCACTACCACGTAAAGTTTAGTGGAGTGGAATTTGTATATGCTGTAACGGTAAGGTTAAAAATATTGCCACTTACAAAGCACAGTTAGGTCGATTTCAGCTTTAAGCGTGTTGCTGATCATGACGTTCTTTGCTTCGCACGTGTAACGCGCTTTATTGTCCGAGGCATCAGCTTTAAAAGAGAGCACGTTTTCTGACATCCGTCCACTAGTTCTGAAACAATAAGAAATAAAACAAGGGTTAGTTTTTGCTCTAGATTTTAATCCAAAATGTTATCATTTATTTATATTTATAATCTTTATTGCAGTAACTACAAAAATAATACATAAGGCGGACTTAATATCTACAGGTATTTTTCTACTAATTAAATTAAGGATCAATTAAAGAAGTGGTGAGCATTGGACTTTTCATTTTTTTAATTTGATATAGTTTTATGAATAAATAACCGTGTAGTGTAAGAATATACAGTACCCCGTATCGTCCCGTGGGTACCGTAAGAGGCGGCAGAGACGAATTGAAACGGCTTTTTGATAACAACTCTGAATTATAAAAGCCTGCCAGCCCGCTTTCCAAGCGTGGCAACTATAAAACTCCCTCCATGAGGCAATCTATGGGGGAGATCTATAAGCAGTGAATTTTATTAGCTACAGCTATTCATTACAATGAACGTATGGATGGAGTATATACTATAGCCATAGCATATATATTAGCCATAGCATTTTAAGCCATTTTCACTGAAAAGTAGGCATTCCATCTTTTTTTTTATAGGAGCACTCTCCTATAAAAAAAAGATGGAAGTGACTATCGCTAACCATGAACAACTGCAACACCAGGGGAATTGCAGGTGCGTTGCCGGCCTTTTAGAAAGGAGTGACAGATCTTAGTCCTCGGAGTGATAATGCATCTGCATTTTGATTCTTAATTGTGAATAAATGTACGTCTCTATGAGCAACAGCGTCTAGTTACTATCAGGTGGACTGTGTGCTTGTTTTTTATCCTCCCTTATTCTATAAAAAAATGGAAACTGTAAATAGCATAACACTAAATATTTTCACCCCAAATAGAGGAGCAAGCGTTTAATAGTTTAATATTGAATCGAAGAGTCTTTTTAATGCCGAAGCTTCATGGTAGAGCGCGCTCGGGGCATATTCGAAATTCACCTAAGCACGGTCCGTTGAGTTTCTCACGGGATTCGGTACTGACGAAAACTTCAGGAAACGCCTCGAGACAGGGCTTCTAAATACTTCGCTGTTTATTGCTTTAAGTTTGAAACGTGGCATGAGATAATTAAAGAATGTTTACAATACTTGAAAATTAATACGAGGACAATGCATTTAACATATCTTCATACATATAAATGAAATTTATGTATTATCCGTAATATCAAAACAACTATCTTCAGTTATGCTCAGCGGTTGTTTGTGCGCTATTAAGACAACAATCATTTTTTTATTAATTTTATCTCTCTATCTGTTTTTATCGATCTTCGAGATGGTTAAACCAGTTGTGATGAAACTTTACGAACCGATAAAAAGTAATGTCAGGAGGAATCTAGGCTGTAATTTATCCGAAAACCTTTTTTGAGAAAACAAAAAGTTGATAAAAAATGGTCTTTGGTAATTATCTTATGCTGTGTACAGATTTTCGTAACGTAACATATAATGTAACATAAAATGAAAGAATTTTCCGTCCACATTAGTGTAATACATCATGCAATGTAACTAACACATACTGTAGTAACAAATGTTCATAGTCTGGACGCCCTGCGCGCGCGAACCGTGCATTTCAAGAGCACACTACGAGCATTACAAGTCGAGCGCGGAGCGATCCATGATTTGTCAGTTTTCGAACGAACGCAAAGGGGCGCGCAATGTGCTCGGAGCGCTAGCGTGGACGGGTTGTGATGAGACGTGTGCAAACACGAACCGAACGCGTGCTGAAATCTCATGTCAGTCATTAATTCTATACCCGATCTCTGTCTGCTCCTTTCATAATGCATTGCATGTTATCCGTAAGTCTGTATGCAGCATTAGATCTATATATTAAAGCAAAGCCAGGGCGGGCAGCTAGCTCTTATCTTCTATTATCGGTATAAAATGATAAGGAAAAGCGCATCCGTTACGGGTTTTAAAATAATTTTTCCAAATGCAAAAAAAAATTGTCTTATGACTATTAGGTGCTATAGTTTTTAAGATTGTCATGTAGACTACCAAGTAGAATTGTTCCTATTTGTGAGTGTAAATATTATATATTGATGTAGGTATAATGGGACGTTACAACTTCTCCGGAAGTCAACGTCACATGCACGTGGTGTTACCCTGTTAAGTAACGAATTATTCCAAAATATTCTCCTTCATCAAAATTACGAGTATATGCTACGTGATGCATTTTTGAAAAGGCCTATAAGCAGCAGTTAAATAAAACGATGAAAAAAAAAAGAGTTAATCCCATTATTATTTTCTTATCACTTGACGAATAAGTGGATTAAATTCTCCTCAAAGATAAATTAAGATCTAAATAGGTGTGAAATATTCCTATTTCTAGTATATATTGTTGCAAGCCATAATTAATGCCACTAGCGCCATCTAGTGTCGGGTAGCAGAGCGATGAGAAGTTTTCAGAAAGTTTGATGCTAGAATTGTCCAATTGCGCCATCTAGTATCGAGTGGCGGAACTGGGAGAGAACTTGCTACACCTTGTCGATCGGGACCGGTATGTGCTCGAGCATTCTGGATGTTTAAGTAGAAAAGGTCCTATATAAAGGTGTTAACGACCGCGACCGAGCCGGTACTGAATTGGCAATACAAGTGAAGACTTTGGAGTGAAATAATGAGAACTAAGTGAAGTGTTAAGTGAGTTTAACTATTAGTGTGTTTTAAGTTTCAAGTGGTGTTCGGTAATTAAATTGTCAATTTTGGTAATTCAATCGGCAGTTTTATTGTCACAAACCTTACGCTCGTAACAATACTATCGGTCAGAGCTTTTTCGGGAAGATTAAGAATTTTGAGCCATATAATTGTGGCATAAATCAATCACCCCATTTTTTGCCGTTGGTATCGTAAGCAAATCCACCTTAAAATGCTAAGGCTTATTTCATAGAAAACTGGTGATAAACAGCAGCATAAAGCTGCTTTTTTTCGCTGGTACGCTGTGACGGCATGGTCCTTCCTCAGTCTAGCCAACCCAACCACCTTACAACTATATAGCTGCAGCATATCTCTACCGCGTACAAAATACATACTAAATAAATAATCAACATGTACTAATTAAAGAGAAGAAAACACAAGATCAAATGCAGTTTACAAAGTTTAATCCTTTCAAATTTAAACGCAAAAAGATTTTATAACAGCCTTTCGAGCGCACGCACTTCAATTTCTTAGTTGTAAAGCGCTTTACCTTTTGCGCTTTATATTTTTTTAAACCACTCGAAAGCTCACTGATGTTGTGGCATTTAAAAAATATTCAGCCGCCGCCAATTCTCTTACACAGAAAATAGTTTTTGAATCAAGCTAACGTAGTTAGTCGTCTGTCGATGTTTATACAAAATTAACAAAGCTTAAATGACAAAGATGTTGTAAATAAGTAAACACGTTTTAAGTTTTAGACTTAATTTTGCTATTAAATTTAACTGAGATTTAAAAACTTATATTTTAAATATAATAACATTTTTATAGGAGATGCGGCAAACGAACATACGGCTTACCTGATAGAAAGTAATTACCGTTGCCTATGAACATCTGCAACACCAGGGAAATTGTATATGCTTTGCCAGCCTTTTAAAAATGCGTAAGCCCTTTTCTAGAAGCAGTATCCACTTAGCGACCTTCTAGGTCCAAAAAATCTTCTCTGGTGATAGTGGATTCCACAAGGAAGTTGTGCGAGTAAGAAAACTTCTTTTAAATGGCACAGTGGTGGACCACCAGTCATCCAGATGGTATGGATGATATCGCGAGTTTTGTTGCGATGTACAATGCTGAAATTGTGTGGCTGTAATTAGTCCGAACAATTCTTTAGAGCGTTCCCCGTGGTTAACGCGATAAAATGTGCAAATATGCAACATCTCTTCGCAGTCTAATGAGTCACGCCTATCGGAAAGAGCTCGGTCGCCGACGATTTGAGAAGCTCTGCGCTGGATGTGATAAAATGGAAGGATCTGGCACTGGGGAAAACCATAAAAAACAATAATATTGACTGAGATCTTTTTCGTACGAAAAGAAAGAAGTTTACAATTGTGCCTATAATAGTTGGCAATTTGCAATATACTTAATGAAATCCTTGATAACATTTACGAACATCCACGTACTCAGAAAGCGTGTGGTTCCAACACTCGAAAAGTGCTGACAATGGGAGATAAGATTAAGAGGCTGTTGCAGCTGCCTCGGTTCTGTACTGCATCGGCTATGTTTACAATGTCACAAGCATATGGCTTTGATGCCATCTAGCATAAGAAAACAGCCTCGCTACCAAACATAGTCCGTGAGAGCAACAACAGTATGCTACATGGTAGCAGGTAAAGTTCATACAAAAGTCTAAATACCTATAAGTGTTTGTGTACTAACATATATATTAACAGTCATTAAGTATTACCGATATTTACACATATGAAAGGTCCATAAATGTGGTTCGAACAAAAGGCTAAATAATAATTAAGGGAAATCGACATGATAATTGTACTAATTAATTTAAAAATTTAAATTCTTATATTTACACGAATACCCCGTGAACATGGGTGCTGTAGTGTCCGAAACGTCGAGAAAAAAATCCGTAAAATTATTTTTATTCCATGATTATCATCATTTTTCTAAAACAAATAAATTAAAATTTAATTGCATTTTACTTGTCAGCATGTTTCTAAAGTAAACAATTGAAGTAATTTTCGTGTACAACACATTACTAAACCTAATTACCACAAAACACTGCCGGTTCCCAGCAACAAACCGAGTTACATACAAATTATTTGTCACTAATGTGCCATTTCCAATCGCCAAGGCAATTAATCAACCCACGCTTCGACGAAATCTATGCGTTAGGAATACTAAAGGCTCCGACAAAATCACAAATAAGATTCGATTTACATAGCTTTGATTTCAAAAAGAATTTCATTGGTGCCGGCGGTGATCGAACCCGGGTTACTCGCGTTCTGTTATGTTTAAAGCGAACGTTAACCATCTGAGCCACCAGGGCTATTATACAATACATTATGAGGACCAATTAGAAATGGCTAGTTTACTTAGTAAGCTGTATTTAGGAGATACAGTCCCATCCCCCCTGTTGATAAATATTTATTAAACACACAATAACGTTTTGATATTTTATAAAGTGGAAGTACAATATAACGTTTTAAAACTGAAATTAAAACAGAATTTTTTCATTAAGGGTGACAAACGAACGTAGTCCACCTAATGGTGGGTGGATGCTGCGACTAATAGACATCACCATCTATCCTCAACAAATATTGAAAATGCTAAAGCGTTGTCACCTCTGATGACTAAGATGGAATGCCTCGTTTCTAGTAAAAGGGATCTCTACATTTACCATACGAAACACAGCAGCATTAAGTTGCTATTTTCTGATATTCTATAAGAGCGTGGTCCTTCCCCGGTCGAGTCGATCCATTCGTGCTACAACCTGCAGCATGGCTTTACCACGTGTATTTTTTCAAATTAACAATCGAAATAAGAAACCTTTTTCATAAGTAACTATTTAAACCTATTGACACCTGCAACCAACATTTATGAAAGAGGACAATCTGAGGATGGATGAAATGTCTCGCAGCTAATTTATTAAAGCTGTCTTCTATTAGTCCTAATGGAACACGGCAGTGCTTCTCGACAGCATAAATAATTAAGACGACTACTAGCTATAAAATTAGTCCTATGTAAGAGCAAGATCTTGGATTTATAGTATAGCTCACTTGCCATCTTCATGTTTTTTTTTAAGTTCTTCGGTAGGATTTGAGTTTTAGGACAACTACACAGTTAGTGTATTGATGTTTTATGGTGTTTTATTATATTAATAACAAATAAATGACTTAAGAGCAAAGCATTCTTAACTACTTATTTCGACCGGTTGTTTTTAATACTTCTGTTCGTAAAGATATACAGTATTCCACGACAATTTGGGAATAATTCCTATTTTGTTCATACAATATTTTTAGTTATTCTTTTGGAAACAGAATCTTGCTAGAGCATCATTTGCAGGCTTTTCATGATCAATTTTTGTAAGTTCTTTGGCTTTTATTTTTAGGTCGCATCTGTCAGGTTCACCAACACAAAAGGATTATAAACATCGTTTTGACCAAGTCGCTGCAATCGTACACCAATACTTAGCATACAAATGAATTGTAAAATGTATTGTATTGTAAGCGCATATGACACCAATGTTATTTATGTGTAATTTTTTATATTAATTAAAACGTTGTGTATATTGGTCACTGATAAAGCTGTAATAGTATATAAGTTAAGCGTTCGCTGTATATTTTAAAGTAAGTGTGTTACTCGCATAGCCGCATCCCGTTCGGTTTCTGTCGCCATAACGTAAAACATAATATAAACACTCACGCCTGTCACCCAGAGGGGTAGGCAAAGACTACAGACTTCTATTTGGCACGATGCTGGCACACCTCTCTCGCCTCCACCACATCTATATACCTACGCATACATGCTCGTCGTTTAAGGGTAGTCCTAATTTGGCTTATTCTTAACATATCGCCGATTTGGTCGATAAACTTTCGCCTAGGATTCCCTTTCCGACTCTCTCTAGGGGATAAGTCGCTCGCGTCCGTGAGCTTCGACCACCTAATCCTGGTCCCATCCTACACGTGTGCACCGGGTGGTGCTAAATGAGCGACAAGCCGTCAAGCCGAAAGTACAGACTCGGTTACTCGCCGTGTGGTAGCGGCGTAAAATATACGACCCCATAGTTTCGCACCACGAGGCATCAGAAAAAATGTGGATTTCTGTCGACAGTAATGAAGTTGTTAATAGCAAGTTTAAGTACTAAGTCTAAAGTGGAAGAGGAAAGTATTATGAGGAAACCTGTGCCTCTAAATATTTTGAATACTCGTTAAGTCAACCAATACGTAGTGGAGCAGTGCGACGGAATAGATGCTCCTTGACCTCTGAGATATAGTAACAGTCCGTGTACAGCTGATTTCATATGCTGTAATAAAACCGTGGTTATTACCTTTTTATTTAGATCTATTCGAGGTTATAGTTTACACTAATTTTCTTATTAAATGAACAGTTCAATTATACTTACATACATACATAAACACTCACGACTGTCACCCAGACGGGTAGGCAGAGACTACGGACTTCCATTTGGCACGATCCTGACATATCTCCCTCGCCTCCTTAACATCCATATTTCTTACACATATACGCTCATCGGTTAAGGTTATTGCTAATGTGGCCCATTTTCAAAATATCGCCAATTTGGTCGATAAACTTTCGTCAAGGGCGTCCCTTCCCGACTTTGCCTGGATACAACATCATTTATTTTATACTTTTTTTTTAAGTTATTTTTCGTCATCTTCGTCATCATCAATCCGTTAAAGTCCACTCTGATTACTCTTGGAAGATGATGGAGGTTTTGTCCTAAATACAGGCTTAGCAGGTCCAAGATCCTGTATATCACCATTCCAGATATTTTTCACCTGGCGTAATTGAGATAGCACCCACCAGAAGCCATAGGACATTTTTTAATAATATATGAGTGACAAACGCACAGTCCACTTGATAGTAAGTGGATGGGTGGCCCATAGAAATACTACTAATAATAATACTACATTTAATCTGAATAAATAATCAAAATAGACGTGCTTCGATTTTCGACACATAATAAGACCATAAGCATTTGCTATTCAATGTTATAATAATATTATAAAGTGAGCTATGTTTTGAATTTGTCGATGTAATTGTTTTTCATTTACTCCATTTTTATTTTATAGTTCATATTAGTTTGCATTTTAAATGTATCGTCAATGTTCTTACAATAATGATTAATCATATAATGTCGCTCCAGCACATTTTCAAATATAAACATATAATTATCTATTTTAAATTCAATCTTGTGTTTCTCGGACAACGAATGTTCTATTCTTATGAGAAATAAATTTCTTAAACCGCAAATTCGCGCGTTGTCATCCCTGGGTACACGAAAAGTCTTGTTCCCAGTAGAAGACTCTCCGGTTCTCTCCACTCACCATTAGGAAACACAGTAGGTAATCTGTGAAAGCGTGGTCTTACTCCGGTCGAGCCGACACACTCATGCTACAAGCGTAATATAGCTGTAGCGTGACTCTATCAGAATATTCCAGTGCACTCTTACGACCCTCACGGGGTGAAATTGGGTAATGTGTTCTTAATAATTCACACAGCAGAAGTAATATTTTTGGAAAAGTAAAATCAAACATGATATTAAATTTTCAATTCGTAAGTACCTGATTCCACGCGTGCTGCATTAATTGGTATTTGTCGTAGTGTTCACTTGCAAAGACAAGAGGAGTCAACCACAAGTGGGGCTAATTACTCCAACGTTGCAGCAATCACGTTCCGCATTCAGATGACTAATTAGTGTTTGGTATCAGTGTTGGCGGTAGCGTTGAGCGTATAGCTATCTATTGCACTTTGAATGCTTGACGATATTTCAAATTTTAACAAAAGCAACAAAAGGACAATGGTGAAAAAATTGTTGATGGAATTATTAAGCGTCTACTTATCTCACCGTTAAATACATCAATAAAATAATTTACTACGTTTTATGTAATCAAGCTTACAACGTATCATATTCTGGGAAAAAAAAATCATCACAACTGATTTAAAACTAAATTGACTAGTTGTTACGATTCGCCAACAAAGAGAGGCAAATGGCTTATATCATACAGCCTAGTCTGATGTGTACTTTATTCACAAAACTCTTCTCAATATACTAATTCGTTATTTTATGATTACTTCTACCCTAGCATTAACTCTATATAAGAATTATTGAAAAATATATTGACTAATTTTTGTCGTTGCAACGATTTGCTAAATAAGGCAGGCAACACTCTTATATCATACAGCCTACTCCGATGTGTATTTGATTCACAAAACTCTTCTTAATATACTAATTCGTTATTTTATGATCCCTTCTACCCTAGCAATAACTTCATATAAGCATCATCGAAAAATATATTGACTAATTGTTGTCGTTGCAAGCAGGCTACGAGATAAATCAAAATTATGTACTACGTAATCATATATCTTGAAAATATCTACAAAAAGGTTTGTATCTACTTTTTTTGCGCCCGTGCGAAGCCGGGCGATGTTTTAGTGTCACTAAAACTAATAAAAAGTTGAATAAGACATTGTACCTTTGATAAAAAATTAAAATCCTTTTCGGCTTCTTGAAAGACATTTGTAATAACATAACAATCTCGTTTACTTCCAAACCTCTAATAATATTTCCCGAATTTTTATGAAACATCACAGTTATAATTAAAAATTACAATGGAAGTTTAAGGTGCCTGATCGAAAAAGGTGCAAGAATTACAACGATAACCATCTTCCCACGAAGGAAAATTAGGGTCAAATAGAAAGTACGTCAAGCGGAAATTTTTAATATATATTCACTCATTTCGAGCGTCTTAGGAATGAGAACCTCATTCTGATTACTAATTGGGTTGGCGTTTAAAGTGTCCTACTTTTCAAGATATTTCCTACGGTAAAAATCTAAAAACTGGAATTATTACAGCCCCCTACACTTTGTGGTATTGTAACAAGAACGCTGTCTATGTTTCTTATCTAAATTACTTTAGGCGAGAAAATAAGTAGCTCTTTTGTCACCAGCTGCATCGATCAGTTGCGGGTATAGCCATTACACACACAGGGTACAGGTTTTTCATCAACTGCTCAAATATTTAAGCACCATATTAACTGATAGGCTAATTAGGTAAAGGAATATTTACAGAACAAGCGTCAGTCAGATAACGTTATTTACAAGTAGTTGTAGTATGTATTTTAAGTGATTTTTGAGTTATTTGTATTGAAGCTTCTTTTTCCTTCAAGTTTTCTGGACATGTGCGTCTCCCACTCTAAGCAAGACTTCGGCCTGCTGCTGAGAATTTATTTTCAAAAAAAATTAGTAACTTACTTTTCTCGGTTCGACGCGGGTTTCATACCCGAGACCTCATGTTCGGCAGACCAACGAGGCATACAACACTGTAATTATGCTGCCATTGGAGACATCTCCGATGGCAGAATAATTACAGCTTACCAAATGTGATGCACTTTTGGTGCTCCTCCCGGTCGCTGTTCTAGGTGTATGCATCTGCTTTAGTTTTTTCTGGCTTTTCCATTAGAAACCCTTTACAATAATCACGATATTTCATAGCAATAAACATTCTCCTACGTTGTCATCGCATGACTAAGTAAGTATACTTCTCAACAATTTAATTTTTTTATTAAAAACACTAGCTGAGCTATTTCCATAACTAATATTCCCTTTAACCACTCCCGGTAAGCTTCAAATGCTTGTGTTAGTATTGATTCGTGCCATTAGTCCAACGGCGAATTCAAACTCACGACCTTTTGAATACGTGGTTCAGCGTCATGCCATTAGGCTACTGTCGCATTTAAACTATTAGGCTGCAAATATGCATACCAAATTCGTATTTGTGTAAGTTACAATTTTATTCATAGCATCACTGTTTGATGAAGCAAGATATACTTTAACTAAATAATGAATACACATGGTAAAAGGATTGCCACTTTGATCTATATCAAGATATTAAAAAAAGAAAGGAAATAATTCTCCGAGATTGATAAATAGATTCACTTTGAAGGGAAAAATGGTTTTTTATCGCCATTTTTTCCCATTATTATACGCTGTGCGAAACTCGATCTAGATATAATCAATTTAATTCAAGTTATTAATGAATAGTTACAGCAGACTTTACATTTGTAAAGAATAAGGGTGACCAGCGAGCACACAGTCCACCTGATGTTAAATGGAAACCGTGATCTATCGACGTCTACATTTATCCTCGATTAAGAATCAAAATGCACATGCGTTTACCCACGAGATGACTTATATGGAATTAGTATTTGATGGTTACCAGGAAAAAGGGTCTCCATAGTATTACCATACGAAACACAGCAGCACTTAGATGTTATTTTACGCTGTTATTCTGTGAGGGCGTGGGCCTTCCTAGGTCAAGCTGACCTATGCGTGCTACAGACATAATATAGCAACAGCATGGCTCACGTATAAAAATGAAATTTTTAATAACATTTTATGTAAAAAAATCTAAATTCTATGAAATACCCCGAATATAAGTTAGACGGTTGCCGGTCGACGCTTCTTGTTAAAATTCCTATTTCCGCCCACAAAACGTTTCCCTCGACAAGATCCAATCTCTGGACCTTTACAAAAAAGTTGGTTTCGTTACAACACGTGTCGACCGCTTCGATCTACGTTTTCAATAAGTGACGTATATTGCTATATAAGTTAGGTGATTTCTGATGACTTGTCAATTTAAGTCGATTGAAGTTATCAATACATCACCAGAAAAGTCCACCTAATTTAGTCAATATCGGCCTTACGGTCTTCAATCTTTTTTATTAAGTTTATTGAAAAAAATAGAGTTGCTTATTGGTCGATATGCTGCGAAAGAAAACAAAAATATTATATTATTGCATTAGATAATTAAAAAGTACAAGTCTTTAAAGTAAGGTAAGCTAGTTATACCCTAAAATGGGTATATTCCACTAATCTGATAATTTTCGACTGACGATAAGAAGTAGGTGGGTTACAAACTTGTAAAAAAAAACGTCATCTCGACTTTCTCGAGCGTGTCTAATTTTTTACTTTATTTTGAAGGCAATAATTCAACGTTCACGAATAATATATAATCTGACGATTTCCGTAAGCCGAAGTAAGGAAAAATAATCGATAAAGTTTAATGCGTTGTTTCTATTCCTCTCTCAATCTTTCT
>DWHP01002575.1:0-14308 GCA_018247895.1 Parnassius honrathi
GTATTAAACGTCACTTTGCGAAGTTTTAGAAATAATATAAAGTTTTCAAATATTTATATTTATTTAGTGAAGTGAATAAGTTAACAAAATATTCTCTCAGTATTAATTATTCTTATTTATAATAATAATGTAATATAAGTCATAGTTTTTTTTTTCTCGTACTATTCGACTAACACTAAAACAACGGTCGTGTTTCCTAAACAGTACAATGTCCTTACGGTGAACAATACAATATTGTTCACCATACAATGTCACGTGTCGAAAGGGAATCTGTTCATTCTGCGTAAAATTTTACTAAGCATTAAAGAATTTAAATAGCGTAGAACTGCAGGGGCTGCAGCTTGTCACACGATTAGCCACTTTCACAAGACTGTTCTTCTACTTATTTAAATTAATGTTTTATTTTTGGAATAACGATAAATGGTTACGCTTCATGTTTAGTTAGAGAGACGTTAAGAAGCTTACTGTACTTTTCGTTTGATTTATATGTCGCACGTTAGTGTGGATCACATAGGTCCTAGTTTATTGCAGGGATCGCATATTAAAAATGAGCGACAATTAATTTAACCTCAATTTAAAAAAGGTTCACGGATGGCGTACGACGTAATTATTCGTTAATTATATTATGCGCATTTGCGATACATAATATAATTTCTGACATATAACAAAGAATTTTTTTCGATAATGGTTATTTGTGAAAATTTTATACGAAGAAATTGTGTTAAATATTTTTAGAGCTTTTTGTGTAGTGTTAGGGAGATGTTATTTTAAGTATTTAAAGCTGTTAACAATTTTAGCTACATATTAAAGACTGATACATAGCTATCGCACAAATGTGTAACCTATATATAAAATTCCGGTAAGATCGAGTAGGGCTCGCGCCTTGAAGATTCCGAATGAACTTAATTATACTTATTTGTAGATAGTTCATCCATTCTGAGAACCGAGAGTAGAGGAGACCGGAGATGATTGATCAAATTCCAGTGAAGACGCTTGTATTTTCTTTATGTGAAAGGCGCCAGAGGAAAATGAAAACGACAACTTAAAGTAATAAAAAACTGCAGTAGCCAACCCATCTGCGAAGCTTAACCGTTATGAGCAATATATGTATAATATCGTAAAAACCATTACATACGATAGGTAAACTATTAAGCTTCTGAAAAAAAAAATAACAAAAAGCTTGTGATCAATTATGATATACTGCACAAGCTTCATTTTGTAGAACACGAAATACTAGTCAACCTACTCCATGCCCGGGGTTGGTTGACTTTTCACCAGGGGTATGTTGATCTATGGGAGAAATAGTACACATTATCGTGACAATTTAAATAAACATAGGAATATAAAATATATATACATGATAAACTTAAACTTTTTATGATTGCAAACTTTTTATGATTCTGATTACAAACATGTCGGTCCATAGCATACGACGCGCGGGGAAGTGGGGGCGAAATTAGAATTTGAGCTGACTTACTATATCCCCTTAACAAACGTTGTGCATACGGTATTTTCCTCTGCTACAAATTATTCCTTTGGCGAGTAATTATGACTTCAAATACGATCCGCTGGTAACGGCAACAAATCCTCTTTATTATGAAACTGTCGAACGTGGTAGTAGCAGTAGCAGCTCGAGACCATTTTTTACTGGAAACCATGCATTCCATTTAAGTCCTCGGGGGTGACAACTCATCCGTACTTTCCTTCTTAATCGAGGATAGATGCAGATGTCTATGGGTCACAGCACCCTCTTACTGGTGGGCTGCGTGCTCTCTCGTAACCCTTATTTTATAAAAAATGCTGTGGAATGCTTACGTGTTACCAATATCATACTCCTATGACGTAAACATCGAATACAAAATAATTATTTGTCAAGATCACGCGATAAGCTTATTTCATAAATTTCCATAACAATTTTGATATGTCTTTTAGTTTTCAAAACAATATTTGGTCAGTTACGATAACTTTAATTTAAAAAAAACAATTCATTGCATTTGCCGGTGCAATTGTAAATGCAAAGGCATTCATTAAATGCTTATCATAATGTTTCTGCCGATCGAACTACGCGGCGTCGACATTGAAAAATAGCCTTACCGAGTTTATTTTTCCGTTTTCCCCGTTTCAAAAGCAAATAACTTACTTTCACACACTTAGGCGTTAATGCATCTTCGTGCGGCACACGCGCACTCCCACAAAAGTACGCGCGAACGATACCACACTTGTGTGTGTGCGCCCTAATTGCTTTTGTCATTAATAGACGCGAATATTTCTTAGTCGGTGTATTGTACAATTAGTAATAATGATGTATAATTAGAAGCGCGCCGTAATGTTTGTAATGTATCGTTGTAGTTTGTCAATGTGTGCGTCACGTATACAGGTTGCTACAAATAATTGTGTTGTTTTGTTTTGTTTTGTTCTATTGTTTTGACAGTATTATTATCCAATCTGTGCCTATTTGAGCTCGAATAGAAATATTTTTTTATCATGTTTATATGGGATCGTTTTAAATAATACAATTTGTATACTAAACACTAACTATATTCATCAAAATATCTACAATCCAAGTCTTCATTAGTATCATAACTTATACTACATGTAAAGGTCCAATTCTAGACAGAAGTTACTCCTCGCTTTGGAAGGATTTACAATAAGTACCATGCCTGGCAGGTGAAATAAAGACCTCAAAACCATTTCTTTTTAGAAATTGGATGTTATTTTACAAACATCACGTAACACTTTATGTCTCTTGTCTGTATCCATCAAATAAGCATTTATTACATTTTAGATAAAAGAAATTTGAAATATTAATAAAAACTTAAGCTTTGCAACAAATATTGACCTAACCCTAAAAATAAAACTCGTAGAACATAATATATGATTAACACAATTCTAAAGAGAGCACAAGAGGGGCACACATAAAGGCAGTCGCACACCGCGCGGAACAATGCGGCCGCGCGATGAAATATGCAACGACTCGACGTGATCATAATCGAGACGTAATTAGCTGGTAATGCATGCGGCGCGACGGCGCTCAAGTCGATATAGCGGCATTATTACTTAAAGCTGCCGATGGATAGCTATATTGGTCTTTACAAACCAGTATTGGAGTTTATAATGAGTACATTTACGAATAAAATTAGCAACAGAACAAGTATCATGTTTTTTTTTCCAATAATTTAAGGCACTTTATTGCCATATATAAATTTAGTTATAATATGAATACACGCCGACAGAAGAGGCCGCACATTCGTCCTGAAGTAATTAAGTACCACAGCGTGGCCCTAGCACATATTACGAGAGTTGCTTCTAGCCTTGCATTAATGTTTCCTAATATTGATACCTAATGATGTCATTGATTAACTGTAAAAATAAAAAATCGATTAATAGCCTTAGGCGTTGGCCACACTAAAGCGACTGCGGAAAGCGGAGGAGACCTGTGGAGACAGGAGGCGTGAAGACGTTGCGTCTTGACGCTGTAGTATGCCACGTTTAAGCGGCTGCATGACATGTGGTTCCTTCCTGCTAGTTTAGCGCGGGTTAAAAAATGACTAGAAGGAATTAGTTTCTTTTTTCACAAGATATAATGCCAATAAAACAGAAGTTCATGATTTAAACTAAAACAAGCATCAGTATGGTGCATATCGTAGACTGTATGACGAAATCTGAAATGAACGGCAATACCCACAAAAGTTTTGGGAAATATAATAATATTATGCATATAATTTTCATGCTTACTGAACCATATTCCAAACTGAGACATTGCTTCGCTAATAAACGTCTCCGTATTTATGTTTTACGTCGCCGAAAAATCAACACGATTTAATTAATACGCAAAACGTGCGAACACGTATTATGTCCTCCGCTGATCGCGGTTGCTTGACGTCTGGTATTGTTATTTTCCGCTCATCGCAGACGCAAGACGCGTCGCGCTAGCGTGGCACACGACTTTAAGACAACAGTGAATAGAATTTTGTTCTGTTAAATTAGTGCGCTTTACCATTTTTGGTTACAACGTCACCACCAGGTAAAAACAAAATCAGTAGGAGGATTCGTCTCAATCGTCACGCTTGAAGATCGCCGGTATAGAATGGATATTTTACATCAGATGTAAACGAGATGATACACTGCTATTTATCGGAAGCCATAAGATTATAATCTGCTATTTCTCAAAGTCGCCTTGTTGACACCCACGGGACAAAATACGGTGATGGATTCTCTTAAGCCACCACTACGCAGCGGTGTGTGATGAGAAACATGGAGAGGAGAACCTTTTTACTGGTACTGGTCTTATATAATACTATGGAGTTGGTGTATATATATATAATGTGTAGTGTTGTGTTCATCAGCTGCCATCGGGTGGACTGTGTAGCTCTGTCTCATTTTCGGCCTTATTTCTATAAAAAATAACCATTTCATAAAAAAGATAAGATATGTGACTAAACTTTTTACTTTACTGTGCTCAGCAATGAGACGTATGTGACCTGTAACTTTACTTTTTATAATAATTTAAAAAAATACATCAATTTAACTCTGTATGAGAAATAAACAGAATAAAACTTTGGCATTGGTACAACGATCGTAAGGCGGTTACTCACAAAAATATAATTATAACCACGTAATTACCGACTACCCGCACACTAATGACACGTCTCATTAGCGCATGCTCATATGTAACTCTTTAAAACCGTTCCTTACTCGCGACACAATTTGTTAGTCGTTGAATAATCAATGATAATTATAACTTTTTTTTACAGTTTAATGTAACTAATGAGCACACAGTCCACAGACATTTACATAAATCCTTTATTAAGAATCAAAACGTAGATACGTTACCACCGTATCATTCAATAAAAGCGCCGATTCTAGTTTTCTTTTTCTCAAATACTACCCACAATATTCCTAGACGAGCGCGACCACAATTTCTGCATACTATTTTTATAGAAGTAAGCGTGACAATCAAGCACACTGTGCACCTATTGGATGTTGTGGCCCACATCTCAGATCAGAGATCAGATTGCTTCAAATTTTTACCAAATTTGCAGCTTGGCTAACGGGATGTCAACCGTTGTTTCTTTTATTATTTTAAGTGGTAATCTGAAAGATGCTGCGTTTTATTTCCCTCTGTCGCCTCTTTAACACCCATGGGATAATATGAGGTAATAAACTCTCTTGCGACGTCACCACACTGCGACCAGTATATTATATTATTAACTTTTCATATTATATTATTAACGTTTACACTGACATTAGTCTTTGAATTAATTCGTCAATAAACATTTAATTAAGTATTAAAATTATAAAACTTAATGTCGATGTAATAAATAATTTTCTAATCGACCTACGAATTAGAAATCCGTGTGTAATTTATCGGCGACCTTCGGCCATGTTAATAATTCATAGAACAGTTCCGAGTTAGTGGTATTCACGTTGGGGCTTGCATTATCTGTAATAACTTCAATATTTTGTAAACAAACGTCTCGCTTGCCCAGAATGTATTATTTTATAAACATGAAGTGACAAACGAAATTACAGATGGTAAGTGGTCAATGCAGCTCATGGACACCTGGAACCATCTTCAGAACAGGAAGAGTACAGATGTATTGTCACCTTTGGGGACTAAGGCCCGGTTTACATTTTGCGAAGTGCCAAGTGCGAGTGGCAAGTGTAACAAATGACAAGTGCCTAGTGCGTGTGAACAGGCAGTGACAAGTGATAAGTGTGAATAAAATTCGCATTAAGCACTTGTCGTTTGTCAGTAGCACTCATACTCGCACTCGCACTTGTCGCTTATCAAAATGTAAACCGGGCCTTAGAGAATGCCGCTCATGTAATAATACTGGCTCTATTTACCAAGCACATGCAGCAGTGCGCAATGCAACTTAGCGAGAGAAATGGGAAAGAGAATGGTGCCTGCCCAAACGGACTCCAGGGCAGAAAAAAAATCCTACCATCTAGTACTAATCTAATACAAATTAAATAATCTATTGAAAATACGGACTGGAGATACAAGATAGACGTAATTTACTAACATACATGATGGAAACACATTATGCAGTGGCGGCCTAAGATGATCCACTATCTCATATCATCCGTATAGAGCTGTGGTAGCTCAAGGGGTTAAGGGCTGAGCGCTCGCTGTAAATTTCACAGCACACGAGGAACCCAGGCCCATTCACCGCCGGCACCAATGAAATTGTCAATAGCATGATTTACCACGTGCCCGGCGGTGGAAGAAAACATCGTGAGGAAACCTACATGTCTGAGAAATAACGAAAAGAAATCTCGAAG
Organism: Parnassius honrathi; assembly: GCA_018247895.1. Classification (NCBI taxonomy): domain Eukaryota; kingdom Metazoa; phylum Arthropoda; class Insecta; order Lepidoptera; family Papilionidae; genus Parnassius; species Parnassius honrathi. Next base: position 6,289 of record DWHP01002575.1, read on the forward strand.
AGATGTAAAATTTGCCAACGCACATTGGGGCAGCGTGGCGGACATTTCCTCGCCTTATAAATGAGAAGCCAGCAGTGGGACGATACAGGCTGTAACTTTAACTTAACGTTCATATCATCGTGTGGATGTCGTAAGACTAGACAGAGGTAAACTTGAACGGATGATGAGCAGCATTATCTTGATAACAACTAAAAAGCAAACAACCAAGCCCGGCAAAAATGGTAAATTTGAGGGAGGCAACTCAGCAATGGACTTTTGATTGGCTAGGTTGTAATGAATTGATAAATGGTAGAAGTGTGAATCTGTGTTGCAGTGAAGTGTGCCTGCGGTCACGTAGATTATATTAGGACCGGGCTTTCATAGTACCTATACCGGCTTAAAATGACGAAATAATGCTACTGTATTTTGTATGATAAGTGACGGGAACCGGAGACCATTTAACTGGTGACGAGTTACCATCTTAGTCTTTAGAAGTGAAAATGTATCTGTATTTTGATTGTAGCTGTCCATGGGCAACAGCCTCCACTTACAGGTGACGACGGTTACATACAAGTAACGAATACTCGTACCATGGCTGCTCGTTTGTACAAACAATTTTTTTTAAATAAATTTTGATTACTTATTGCAATTTATTTATTAGTGCTTTTGTGTTTTACCTGTACCTGTTTTTTATTGGGATTATTTGCAGTGTATGTGTATTATGCCGTTAACACGAGTAATTAAAAAAAATCTCTCTGTGTAAGTCTGTATGTCAGAGCAAATATTTAGAATTGATGCACCGATTGTAATGAAACTACACATATATATAATCCAAACATATATAAAAATCGGTGTCATCAATGCCAGAAGTAATCTAGGCTGTATTTTATCCGAAAAAATTGGAGTTTATTTTTCGTAAAATTAATAAAATAAATAAAAACATTATTGGATCCCACACAGGCGAAACCTTGGTCGCTAGTTAAAGAATAAATCATTTTATTATCTTTCCTGCAGGCGCCTGTCTGCAAGTAAAGCTTCGTATGTTTAACACGCATTTTAATTATACTTATTAACAATTAAAGGCAATGCACGAATGTGGGTCAAGTGGTTGAAAGGAATAAATCAAGTGTGCCAGCTATGATCTCACATTCACGCTTCTCGCGAAATGGATCCCAACGAAAACTTTTAACCCACCGCATTTAAAGCAATAATCGCTTGACCGCCGTCTCGACGTACAGTGGATTGAATAAAGGCCATCACAATCATTACATTAGTTTAAGATCATTAAATTGCCACAATGTAAGTATTCGTGATTGATAATACTGCCTGTTAAACCGGTAATAATGAGGTATACGATCAGTTGTTGTCGGACTATAACAGCTGAGCTTGAAATAATCTCATTACATATAATATGCAATACTGCTCCTTCTCTCAGCCTCTTGTGCTTAGGACCCAATCTGGGTCATCCTCCTTACATCCTCTTGCTTATGCTGCCAAATACCAGTGTGTGTACTGTGTCCTAGTCTGAAGGGTAAGATGCTGCAACTATATTAGTAGTAAAGTTGTAGCAGGAATGGGTCGGTTCGACCGGGTAGGACGACGCTCTTACAGAATACAAGTGTAAAATAACAGCTCAACGCTGTTGTATTTCGTATGGTGAGTATAGAGAACCGGAGACCCTTTTCATTGGAAACGAGTCACTCCATCTTAGTCCTCACGGGTGACAACGCATCTGCATTTTAATTCGTATTTGAAGATGGATGTAGACGTCTATGGACCGGAGTAACCACTAACCATCAGGTGGACTGTGTGCTCGTTTGTCACTCTTATCCTATAAAAAAAGAAAACCTAGTATAATTACACTTATAGGTGATAACGCAGCTGTAGCCGCTTCTTGGTATCAAGGACGAGATTATAGTGCACGAGTGTGTGCTCGCTCTCATAGTCAGACAGTACGACAATCCGACGGTTGGAGAGAGATCTAGCGCAGGCCGCCTTACTTACTTTTCAGGGCACGGGGTTGAAATACCTCCAACTTTCTAACTTCGGAATGCTACTAAGAATTTCTTGACAGTAAAACCCAAAAACTGATATTTGCTTGACTTAGGGTCTGACCCGGGACCACATGAACGAAATTTGAATAATTTGGGTACTTCAGGGCCATCCATCGTATTCGAAAAAAGAAACCACAACAACCGCAGACTTGCCTTAAAATCTACCCAAGATCTTAACCATTAGTCAAGCACATCTGTCGAGTAATGAAAGGTTCTCAATTCAGGTTTCACGATGAATACAGTTCATACTTGTAAATACACACAAACCATCAGTACACCTCGCATCAGGAAATTACCACCAACCACACAAAGGGTTGAAATGATCTCATTAGAAGCATATTATATTGATAAACAAATTCGTTAGTTTATTAATTTATGTACAATCGAAAATATACGTATTTGTTCTTAGTTTTTTAAACCAAACCTCTTTCAATTGTTGATTGAAAACAGACTTTTTATCCGTATTACATATAACCATTGATGTAAGACCACAACCAATGTGGATTGCGATTGGATGAAACGTACGAGCGTTTTCAATGGCGCTCTCCTACTAGTCGTATTCACAGCAAAAAAAAATATAACCAAAACTTTGCAAATAGTTCTGAAAATAAATATATATACGATAACACAAGTGATATATAGATAGATAGATTTTGACAATTTTCTCTCGCTATATAGTAATTAATTGTTAATTTAAAATGAAACTATGCTAAACATTACACAAACAGCATATACTTGTTATGTGCATACTTACATTTTTTTTATAAAAGAACTTATAAAATAGGTTAAGTAGTTAGAAAAACCTGCTGTGACAGGATGTGTCACAGGACATGTTTTTTGGAGAATAATCATCCCTAGTACAAACAAAAAGACCACGATTGTTAAACGTACTATTTTAACCCAGGTCTGTACTGTATATATGGAATATAAGGCTGACACAAGATGATCTCCCTACCACTTCCCTGCGGCTTCATCATATTAAACGTCTTGAATATTTTAAATATTGTAAAAAATATTAAACTTCTAGTGGCTTGTCAATAATATTATTGAATTTATCATACGTCAAATTTTCAATATGGCAAAAACGAGGATCATCAAAAATGTAAATATCTTTTATATTTTCAAGGAAAAATAGCGTCCTTTTTACGTAATTTTTTTTTCAATTTCGTTCCAATTCCGTCTTCAAATTTTTAATGAATATAGAAAGCAGGAGATCATAGTAACCGCGTTCTGTAAGTTGTAATTTGTCATCAAAACTGTTGTTGAATTTATTATCTAATCAAACTATTAATCAGTGTTCGAGTAGATCTTATTACACCAACATAAAAAAAATTGGAGGCATATCTGTCTAAGCAGAAAAAACATAGCCCATGATTTAAAAACTTTTTTTTCAATGACATTTTCTATGCGGCAAAATCTATTGATTTTAGTGCGAATTTTGTCGGGAATATAAAATAAGTTAATATACGCGATAGAATCCGTAAAAACAAGTTTTATTTAAATGTGTGGTGTTCGCGTAAATATAAGAACTCATTATGTTTGCAAACGTCAAGTTATCAGATACAGCCTCAACTTGTGAATATGCATGTGCAACTTATTATAAACTACTCATGCTAAGTAGTGCACCTGGGACAATTATTGCGGTTTGTATTGTGTTTATTTTAATTAATTTTCTGAACTCAATGTTTCTAAAGCTTTACAGCACGCATAGGTCGCGAGGGACCGAAGATGATTGTGGTGGTCATAGTTAACCTAGGTTGCTCTCAGTTCTCCATAATTATTTTTGATTCAATCTAAACGGAATGAGCTTACAGTATTTTAAGGTCTTGCATTGTTGTGTTAGGGTTTGGGTTTAATAAGAGATCAGGCAGGTGGCAAGAGATTCAGGAAGTAGATGGATGCAAGTGGCTCACGACAGTTCTTTGTTTAGCAGTGGATTTATAATGGGCTGTAATTGTGATGATAACGAAGAAGCAGTGTCTATTCAAATAAACTATATTATATTATTATTATTTTGGTTTCAGCCTCACGAACCTATTGAGAAGATTAAATATAATACTCCTTTTTATAAGTCTTCAACAAACTTTTAACAAGTTTTCTACGTGCTAGAACCACGCTTCAGCTATATTATAGTTGTAACACGAATAGATCCGCTCAACCGGGGCAGGACCACGCTCTCACAGAATACCAACGTAAAATAGCAGCGTAAAGCTGCTGTGTTTCGTATGATGAGTGTGGAAACCCGGAGACCCCTTTTACAACGTGTGACAACGCATTTGCATTTTGATTATTAATCGAGGATAAACGTGGATGTCTATGGGCCACAGCATCCACTTATCATCAGGTGGACTGTGTGCTCTTTTGTTACTCAATCATTTAAAAAAATAAGTCCTTCAAATCGGAATCTTCCACATTAACGATCAACTTCAATCGAAATCTTCAACATAAACATCAAGGTTTTAAAATTACTTAAAATAAACGCAATGAAATCTTTAAAATTAGTTTAATTTGAAGTTGATTAATCTAAATATTATTTTAATTAATCTGGATTGTTATAAAATTCTGTTTTAGTTTTGTTTGTGTTTACCTCACCGTACTACAACATAAATTGAGCGAGCCTGTATTCACAAGATTCATAAAGCCACCGTTGTTTTGATTCACCGCCCGGTCTGTACTAAATTTTGTTTCTTATTCAATCACAGGCTCTAAGGCAAATTCCAAAATCTACAAGCCCGTGAGACCTTATCTGAAGGCGAATTCTGAAAATTCAAACTCGGATATCGCGTGGCTGAGATGCTATAGGCTCAAAATTACGACATAACGTACACGTTGTGTCTGAGATATTCTTGGTAGGCTCCCAACCAATTTGGGAAGGCAATAAATTTGAACTACATTCTGTTATAAATAACAAGCATTTTAAATTGTCTGTTTTTTTTTAAATTTTTATCGTGCTAAGGGTATTTTTTGAGGATAATAATATTGATATGGTTCATTTAATTCTAAACTAGCGTCCCACCCCGGCTTCGCGCGAGTAGGACGTATTAATTTGACGTAATTGAGGTTTATGTCAATCTGAATATCTGTTTGTGAAGTTTATTCATATTCAGTTCAGCCATTCTGAGGATGAGCCCGGACAGACAGACGTCAATAACCAAAAATATAGTTACCTAATCATGTCTAAATGGCAAGCAATCATGGTTGGTGAGGGTAACTGTGCATTTCGTAGTACGCAAGTAACCTGAATTCGATACTTGATGCGCTAGTATATATATAGTAACTGAAATTATTAATAAAGCTTGCGAAAAGTATTAAAAAATACCTCGTGTGAAACAATGATAAAAGGGTCTTCTAATACGGACTCGAGCAGTGCGGTGAGCCCTTAGTTTAAATTCGAGATTATCTTTGAACTGTCATCACACAACTTCTTTGTGGAATCGGTTACCCCTAGCACATTTTTCAACCTTCAAGATAAAAGCCTGCTCCTTTTTAAAAGGCTGGCAACGTATCTGCAATTCCCCAGGTGTTGCAGTTATTCATGGGTTTACAAGACGGAAGGATTCCTTTTATTTAGGAGTCGATCTGGGTAGGTTCCATCTTTTTCCTATGTGCGCTGTCAAACAGTGGTGCTAGAACAGCTGTGTTCTGCTCGGCAGTTTACAGAGGGCCAGTACAAATCCATCTTGGCCCTCAAAGGTGACAGCACAAATATGGCCTTCTTTGTTTGATGTTAATTACGAGTATCCGTGGACTGCAATGACACTGCGTAGACTATGAGTTCATTTGTCGCTTCGGTTTGAAAAAATGTGGGCGGCAATGAAATATCATCAGGTGAGCCGCATGCTCGTTTGCCTAATCTTCCAAAAAAAGAATAAAACATTAAATTAACTCTATATATATTTTGAATGTAGAGTATATATAATATTTTGAAGACGAGTAATCATTCATATATATCACGAAAATTGTTAATCGATACTTTCTCTGCTTTTGTAGACATGATTGTTGATAATTATAACTTAAAAGATATTAATACAACATGTTTAATACAACTCGAACAAATTCGTAATTGGTGAAATCAAATTAACGACATGTTAACAATCAATTTCAACTAGCCATTAAGGAGAAAACGAATCGGTCGGCAATAAAGAGGACGATAAAATTACAAAAGAAATCTATAAAATAATTAAAATTTCTAATCGGACCAATTAGTGGCTGAATTTATGGTTTCGCTTATTAAACAGTTACCGAGCGCGTACCGCACCATACACTCCCTTCCCAATTTATTAAACACAATTTTATAGAAATTCTAGGAAATAATGAATAATGATCTTAAACCCGTTGACCAGTCGAGTTTAGTCAGCAATGGAAAAACCTTACAATTTAGAGTACGATAACATAAAATGACAATATAAATAGTATTAGTAATCACGCCCAAAACCATTTGGTTATAAAATATTACAAACTCTGGAACATACGCAAAGCATTAAGCAGTTACAAATGAATACAAGATAACATTAAATGAGAAGGAGTATTCAAACCAACAGCAATATTGCTAACCACGGTGTGAAACAGTTTTTCTTTACATTTACCAAAAGAGACAACAAGCGGAAACACGACATTGGTTAGACTCGTAGTATGACTGATTCAAAATAGTCGCCTGCGTCTATTTTGAATCAGTCATTCTACGAGTAATTTGCCGTAATTTAAATTGCTAGAACGTGTGGGAGGAGTTCTGCATTGATATCTTTGTATTTTCTTGTAATTTCTGTCCTTCCTCCTAACTATAGTGTTTGTCTAGTGCATAGGGGTCTAATAGAGAAATTGTACAAAGAGATCGGAAAGGGGACCAATTCAGTCTTACAAGTTTTGGAAACATACGTTGCAATGGGCATTTTTTGCAGATAAGATGACCAAAACTATTCCTCATATCGTTTAGCGTTTCATAATTTCATCCATGCACCCATTCTCCCTTTCAAGAATTATTGGTAAAGCTGATGAAATTAAAAAAATATCCTAAAAAACTCGCACAACAACACATACTATTTGACGTGCAATAAAGACTAGTGGCCTAGGTGGACTATTCATGCGTTTTTGTTTTATTTATATAGGTTTACAAATCTGTAAGAAGAAATTGCTTCTTCTAGCTCCATACAGATTTCGGGGTGTTTTAAAATGTGGTACTTGTAATAAAAACATTTAAAGAATTCTTTTAAATTAAGCCCACCTTTCGTACATCTACTTTACTTTTGTACTGAAAGTAAAAGTAAAATATATTTTTCTATTAAGATCGTGAAAGTGTGCTTGTGATTTTGGGCCTCCCCTATTGCAGGGAGAATTTGGCTAATGCTCTTATCACGGAGTCCACGAGATGTTTCTGGCATTTCCCAAAATCGTTTCTTAAGAAATGGATTCTATTTTGTCACCACCCCAAGGCTCGTTCACATATATGAATAAATAATATTTTAATAATTTTCATTACGTATAAAAGGTTACATATTTGTAACAGTTCAATTTTTTTTCTATAAGAAAGACAGTTAAAAAGTCTAAAGGACCCTATTCTGCCCAGGAGTCCGTCTGGACTCTCTCTCTTTTACCTACTTTTGCCGTCAAGTAACAGTACGTGCACTGCTATATTCGAGTCTAAAGAGTATGGAGAGTCAATTTAATTGTCTGAGGTGCCAACGCATGTGTAGCCTTCTTCGTGTTTCTTCTTTCGTGTGATGTTGGTTCTACGCGTCTGTGGTCTGCAGTTGCCACTTAACTATAGTAAAAACAGAATAGTAGGCTTTCTTCTAAGAAATGTACCGAACGCCGATAATATATGTGAGTGCCTAGCACGTGACAGTTCGGAGTCGTACGCACAACGACCAGACAGCCCGATAGACGCCTAATGTATGTACTTGTACTTCTGCGTCCAAACCTGTCTGTCAAAAGTCTGAGGTAAGCGGTACGGGGGAGGCGAGTTGAAATGCACGCTAATTGGTTAAAAT
>DWHP01002576.1:0-14305 GCA_018247895.1 Parnassius honrathi
ATCATGGGCGGCGGTAGTCACTTAACATCAGGTGAGCCGCATGCTCGTTTGCCCCCTCTTCTATAAAAAAAAATGTGGATAAATTAGAAACACTGTCAAAATTTATAAAAATGATTTTTTTAATAAACTGAAATGATAAACTTGCATACCATTACATTACCATACCATTAGCCTTTGACCTTATGGTAAATGGCTATTGTAGTCCATGGACACCTGCAAATTACTATATTTAAAGAAGCCTATTGGTGCTTCCATTGCTATGCGCCGGTCTGAAAGTTAAAGATTTTGCTACTTGGTAGCAGAAACAGGCAAGTAATGATTTCCTATTATTACGCGAACACTACACATTTAAATAAAACTAGTTTTTACGGATTTTATCGCGTAACTTTTTTTATATTCCCGATGTTTCGAGCACTTTACAGCGCCCATGGTCATGGGGGGGACTGAGGTGTTCAACGTCCCGATGTCATAGTACGAGAGTAAGTGAGTCTTAAATAGGACAAACTAAAAGATCAGCGTTAAAGAACATATAGTTGATGTGAAGAATCTAGTACACACGTGCAGGATCGCCCCCGTCATTATATCACATTTGATAAACCACAAATCCTCGTTAAAGAACACCGATTCCTTTTAAGGATTATTTGCGAGGCTATTGAAATCAAAACACATCCTAATTTCGATAAAGAATAGGGCTGGGAGCTACCATCGGCTTGGGATCCCATAATATAAAAAAATTAATCCTAATCCAAAAAGCGGTCTGGGTGCGACCCGAAAGGTCCACGCGACTAATTTCCCAGTGGAAAGAATAAAAAAATATCATATGTTTTAATATTTTATACAATTTTTCGTTCGGCACAAAAAACGACTTGACCGATTTTGCTCAAAGTTTAATGAGGTCTAAGTTACATAATTATGCGTTAAATGAAACTGGTCCCATGTCAATATCACTCTTTGTTGTCGAGATACATGAGGCGAAAATTTTATCCGAACACACATAGATAAATGCGTACATGTACACGGACATTCTCCTAAAAACCATACTATTCGACTCTAAAGACCTTGAAACGTGGAGATATGTTAAAATTTTCAATTTGCAAAATCGGACCCATTACAATAACTTCTCGCTGGGAAGTTAAAAATACAACTGCAAGACTTCAAGATACTGCAAGCTTATTTAAAAGTAGGATAGTGCCTACCAGACGGACCCTCAAGCAGTAAACGAGTCCTTCCACCTAGTAGTAGTTACGCTATTAACATTTTTAGCCACTCACTAACTTAAAAGAGCTCATTATGGGCAACAGGTGTCTAATAGTGGATCCGAATGCACTTATCAATCATCGTGATCCATACTTTTAACAGATAGACTTTAGTTCGTACCCTATTTCGATCAACCTGGATAAGGTACATGCTATATACACATGATTTTAAATTATTAAATCTATTATTTACATCATTCTTAAGAGTAACTTAAAATCGTGAAAGTTATCTAAGTACATATCTTGTTTCACAAGATTAGTTATACATGATAATAAAATTAAGGTTGTGTTTATGAAAAGTTAGTATGCGCGCGTAGATTAATTTTAATTTAATTGAGAATTACTTTGCATTTAATTAAAAGTTCGTATTGCAACTTGGATAAGAAAACTTGGCAAAGACACTCCTTTGAAAAAGGTATGTGTGTATCATAGATGAAAATGATGACGAACACGATTCTAAAATTCTTCGTTAACAATTTATGGTGTAATTCGTAGTCATTTACGAATAAATAAACAATGTCAATTTCATGTTATTAAACATACTTAGATTTTAGTAAACAATTAGCGTCTATAATATCTACGAACATACTGTTCTTTTTGTAATTTTACCCTTTTTTATTTCTTTATCACAATATATTGTTACGAGCTTGAGGTTCGTGACAATAAGAACTGCCGAATGAATTACCAAAATTTGCACTTTTATTACCGAACACCAATTAAAACTTAAAACACTAATCATTAATCACACTGATTCACTTTATTTCGCTCCGAAGCTTCGCTCGCCAAATTCAATACTGCCCCGATAGCGGGTTACAGCGGCTTTAAATACACGTTTTACACCGAAACATCCAGAAAATTCCAATAAATACGAGCGCCGAACGACCAGACGCAGAAAGTTCGAGTGTGGTGCTTTTAGAAAGCTTAATTCTTCTGTTCGATACTAGATGGTGCTGTTGGTCGAAAGATCAAGATTGACATTTTCTAGGAAGCCTTCGTCGCTCTGGTCCACGACACTAGATGGCGCTAGTGCCAGGTACCTGACGTCAACTTAGGCGCGCAACAATACATTATGTTTACAATCTGGGGGCACGGCAGTGCCCCCGCCACGTCGAGCAAAAAAGCGGCACGGCCGTACCATACTTTGCTCGAAGCAATTCAGGCCATTTTCGACCCCCTATAACTTCGTTGTGGATATAACTAGAAATCTGAATTTTCATAAACCAAGCAGGCATTGTATAGACACAGTATATTTCAAATTTCATTCAATTTGAACCAGTAGTTTAGTAATTAAAATCAGTCAAAGTTTCTTAATTTTGTCACTTACTGACTGACCCATCATCAAAACTCTAAGGCACTTCTAGCAGACATAGAAGCTTCAAACTTAAAACACCATTAGTGTTTAGTGTATAAATCAAGGAAAAACTAAAATATGTTTCACTTTCGGTCCAGTTTTCTAGATACACTAACTGCATAAATAACTTTGTAATCCCATATAAGTATATAGGATTACAAAGTTAAATTTGCAGTGAATGAATTCGTGTCCCTGTATAATCTTCTTAATATGTATAAATTACGTGTCACGTTGTTTGTCCGCGATGGACACGATGCTATTTAACCGATTTTAATCAAATTTGCACACCGTGTGCCGTTTGGTCAAACTTGAGAGATAGGATAGTTTTTTTGTCCATGCGTGACCCACAATATTTTTTTTTGCGAATTTAAGGATTTTTAATAGGACATGACAAAGGGTCGTCGAAATGGGCAGGACAACGTCTGCCTGGCAAGCTAGTGTATATGTATAATATAATGGAATAAAAAGTGTAGATAGGTACTTTGTTGGTAATCAAGAAATAGAAGGTACCGGAAGGAAAAAAGTGGAACTATCTGCAAAAAGAAATGAGATGCCATTAAAAACATAACTTGAAAAAAAACCAAGTCTCGCAAAATCTTTTATGTTTTAAATAAATAGATTGACTTGGCAATAGCACGAAGCAATCGATTTAGTTAAATAATAAAAGATTTTTAATATTGATATGGTCACAATAAGATGTTGTTATGTTAGCTAATTACGTAATAACTTAAGACAAAAGGAGCCTTAAGTAGGGACTGAATAAATTAACCGACTTGGTATAGCATGGATCTCACAACTTTTTTATCTGTTTATTACTATGCATATGGTTTGACACAACTGTTTACTTCGCCTACGCGGTTTCCAGATGTGAAGAATCGTGCATCTTCCCTGTTGGACCTTCTGCTGGTCTCTTATCCGCCCCTCACGGCTCACCGGATCATTATTTGATCTAGAGGTGGTGCCAATCGCGCTGCCGTCGCGGTTGTGTTCTGTACGCTGCCGTCGTGTTTGGCATTACATGTCAGCGGATTGCGACGGAATGCGATCTTTGTTTGCATCCTACCCAAGCTGGCGGATTTGCTTCTCGCCGGATTATCCCTTGCGCTATTGCTAATTGTGTCACGGTTGTGGTGCTTCAGGGAATTTAATTATTTATTCCATCAACTGTGATACCTCGCGGAGGCAGATCTTAGCTTTGGTTTGATCACTCCTGTAAAACTGCATTACGCATTGCATTACTGCATTTGCTTACAGTAGGAATGTTTTCAAGCCTGTGCTGACGCTTCAGCGGCCCGAGAATAAAGCCCCACCACCCTTAAAATCAAGTATAATTCTGCCTCCAGCTCCTTCAAAGGAGTTATTGCCAAGTCAGAGTACGAGCACATTGACATAATTGGCGAGAAGTTAGTTTGCCTTCCTTCGGGAACCCGTGCATTCTGGTCTCTCGCCAAAGCTGTTCAAGGGAAGTTCTACAAGCCATCACTACCATATCTGCACAGGAAGGGCGACTTGCTGGACCACGCCATAAATAAAAAAGCCGACTTTTTAGGCGCCCTTTTTGCGACGATCTCGATGATGATAGGGACAACACACCCTCCACCATCCTGCGGTGTGAGTTTTCTACGCCTGATATGCGATTCACACAGTGCTCAGTACGCAAGGCGCTCCTCTCCCTGGGCTTCCACAAGTGGTGCGGGTTTGACGGAAGCCCCCCAGTTTTGCTGAGGACGTGTGATCAAGAGTGGGCACGGTTCTAAAGCGTCTTTTCCGGTACTTCTACTACCTAGGCGTAGTCCCAAATTCATGGAAGTCAGCTTTCGTTCACCCTATTCCTAAAAAAAGTAATCAAGTCGAGTCCAAGAGGGGTGATCGCTACCAAGCTATTTCTAATTTTTCTTGTGTTGTTTAATTGTAAACATGATTGTAAGCTATTATTGGAAAAAAAAATAGTCCTGCTGGGTTGCTTGCTAGTTCTTCCCAGGACGGAAGTTTTTTTTTGCGAACCAGTGGTAAATGAAAAAAGTGACTTTCAGTAAGTATTGTTATAATCTACATTGAATAAAAAAGTTTCTGTTTCTGTTTCTGGAGGCCTTGACGGTTTGTACATAGCGAAGGCCGTCCATCGCGTTTGACACAAAGCGCTTCTTTCGAAACGGCCATCTTATGGACTTCCCGAGAAATTATGCAATTGGATAACCAGTTTTCTGTAAGATTGATAGTAGTCTCGACGGTGCATGCACGACTCCTAGCCTGTAAATGCTGGTGAAAATTTGCGCACTGTCGCCTACCTGTCCGTTTTGCTTATCAACGATATGTTACAACTAGACATTCATTCTTATGAAGATTACAACACCGATTGTGCCAATATTTTGCGGAAAGACGTTGTCGAGTGTCTGAATAAACTTGCGTCAGAAGTCGAGTCTGTTTAACAAAGTCTAAGATTGACTAAATCTAGTTCAGTTCAATCCCCAGATTATACAAGTGGACGCATTTACCGCTAAAAAGAACCTCTTTGTCGTAATTCCTCAATTTCAAAGCATAATTCACCACTTTGCCTCATGCTAGCATCGGAATCCTCAGCGTCGATTTATCGAATGACTTTCAGTTCCGCGATTACTTTGAAGGGAATGCCAAATTGGCCTCTAAAAAGCTTGGCGTGCTTTTTGCGGCACACCGGGTTTACCTTTAAAAGGCACAATTTCGGCCTCGCATGGAATACTGTTCTCATGTCTGTGCGAGGCGGTCTACCACTGTGCGATGTACAGGAAGTTTTCTTGCTCGCGCTACTTCCTTGTGGAATTGACTATCACCAGCTATTTTTATTTTAAAAAAGCCCAGTCTTACCATCAGGTGAGCCTCATTTTATTAAAAAATAAAATATTAAAAATAGAATAATACCCTATATGCTATGCCCTATAGTTGGGTGAAAGCCGTGTTTAATTTCTCAAGATTATGGAGATAATGGAATAAAATGTCTGTATCAATGCACATGGTGTATCCTGCTGAGTAATCGACGATCTGATGACCAACTGATAGCTAAAAAACCATTCAAAAAGCTGCACCAAATTTTTGTAGACTGTGAGGAGCATGACAAAACCATGGATTAAATACTTGATCCTCAATGTAATATTTCTGAGTTAGGAAAATTAGAAAGTGTGAATCACTTTATAAATTTCGACCAAGTATGTCGAACTTTTTAATAGAGTATACATTTGTATGATAGTACCTCATGGGGAAAAAATATTTTGTTTTCGTACGAAGTCTAAAAAATCGAAATGGACGTCAACAGAAGGAAATGGCTTTTTCACCATATTGAGGTTTATGACTTACTAGGTTATAATCATCCAGGTTCCACTGTACCCTGTATCCCTGAAGTATTTTGAATTCCTCAGATATATGGAATTCCATGTAGTAGGAATCAAACTTAAATTGTTTGAATGCAAATATAAAGCACAGTTTATTAATAAAAAGGTTATTTACACACGGACATACCTGGACAATAATAATTGTTGTCCATGGGCTGTCATAACTATTATTACACATGGTTGTAACCACTTTAAGTGGTTATATCATCGGATGCAATCTTAGCTTGTTTTTAATTAATGATTTTAAAAATATTTGTGGAATCTAACTTTTTTAATTTTAATAATTTCAGGTATTTTTATTACAAGTGATGAAGACATTTTTGAAGAACCAAACTATTTTAGCAAAGTGAAGTCTATTTTAAATTATATGTACAGAGTACTAAACAGTAATCAGTATATGTTTGCCAACTGTCCCACCTCCAATGAAAGGTTGATCTTACACATGTCAACAAGCACAAAAGTACTAACATGCAAAAGTGTAGAAATAGGTGGACTTAACAAGAATACTTCAATTAAACCAGTTGAATGGAAATTTTTGTCTAAACCACAGCAATGGCAGAGGTTAGACTGTTATTATGAGTTTGATGATGTTTACCCTGTAATTGTAAAGAATAGTGGCATTTCAGTTAAACAACAGTTTCAGGTATGAATTCTACATTGCATAGGAGAGTCAATGTGGGTAAATGTAAACAATTATATTTTTTTTTGTTTTTGCAAATATTTTATTGCCTTAAATAATTAACGTAATGAAGTTATTAATTAAATTTTCATGAAATTTAAAGTGATTCCTTTTATATCAAGTACACAAAATATTTTCTATGATATTGTAGCATACTTACTCATTATTATATGTCAAGGTTAATATGCTCATATCTATTATCAACATCTAATGGGTTATCAGGAAATTTCTTGCAACCATCACTATTTAGTGTATACATCTATGAGTCAGTATTTCGAGCGAGTTGATGACAAGCAGGTAGTTAATTGTCGTTTATCATATCACCTTAGTTCTGGAGCCCGATCTCGCATAGTGATTCTTTCCAACAACCCGTAAATTAACTGTATATACTACTTCGTGTCTTTTTAGGGTATTTGTAACCATTACACATATAAGATGGTAGGTCCACTTTTCTGCTGTCTGTGTCTATGGGTCCCACTCGCTTCCTTTTTCCTGCTACCAAATAGCAGCGCTTGCTGTGCTGTGTTCTGGTATGAAGGGTATAAGTTTAGACATCAGCGTTTACTGATTCGAAACAACTTCAAGCACAGTCTTCTACATAGCTCGCCGAGCTACCTTCTTCATACAGCCACATATTGAAGTCCTTCATAGTGAAGGACTACGTCTACGTAGATCCATATGTCATCTCTGGCAACACGCACTGGTATACACTAGTTTTGAGGTATATGTGACGAGAATATGTGTCGTTACCTTACGAACGCTACTGATTGATCTCTCGGTGGAAGTTGTAATGGACGTACCTAGTCGGACAATTTGTCTTAGGTAGCCACATACTCATCAACAACTTCGAGCGTAGTATTTCCAACGACTAGCGGCGAAGGTGTAGTGCGGTATAAGAATATCCACTAATCCGTAATATCTCGCGGGTGTTGTAAGGGGTGATAGAGAAAAACAAACCAGTAGATGAACAAAAATGTCTTCCTAATAATTAAAAATATAAAACACTGGTGTAGCCAACCCGCATGCCAAGCTTAACGACTATGGCAAATATAGTATATTAGTAGTATAGTTGTAGCACGAATAGGTCGGCTCCATCAGGGTAAAACTACGCTCTCACAGAATACCGGCCTAAAATAGCAGCTTAATGCACCTGTGTTCCGTATTGTGAGTGCAGAGAACCGGAGACCCTTTTTATTGGAAACGAGTCCTTCCATCTTATTCCTTCCACGGGTGACAACGTATCTGCATTTCAATTCGTAATCGAGGATAGATGTAGATGTCTATGGGCCACAGTATTCACTTACCATCAGGTGGACAGTGTGCTCGTTTGTAATCCTATCCTATAAAAATGAACTGGCCATTGATGTTTATACGGCATCATGTCTCAGTCCAGTAGCTTGAAAACGTCGTCAAATGAAGTGGTGAAGTTTCGAGAATATAATGTCACCCTGTCTTACATGACTGCAGTTAGATAGGTTTAGTGGGTTTGTTTTATATGGCTTGTAAATTGAAAAATGTATCACTGTAACATAATCTATTAAAAAAAAAAATGTAAACTGAAACAACTGCAGTGTTTATTGCATTTTTACTTCAACCTCATTTCCTTTTATAAAGCTATAGCAAATACTGTTCTTCGTCTATTAAATAAGTAGTATTTATATTAATCCAATAATGCTTTAAATCTTTGCATTTAATTTGTCTTAAGATAGTTTTTGCGGCAGTTTTGCGGCAGTAGTTATTAATGTCCGCTGGCTTTACTAAACGTCATTACATAACTATTTGCATAATGTAGTTAGTACATTATGATACTAAGCATGTTTTGACAGTTAATTTGGGAAAAAAAAACGATTTTGTATCCATTTGTGCCTGTTTACATTTACCCACCTTCACTAATGCCTAATAATAGTGAATAATCAATATTATGGACCTAAGAGTATATTTAAAAAAATCACTAAATATAAAATTTTCAGCAAATACTGGAGTCTGCACATAAAATAATTGATTCAAGTGTGATGTTCGTTGACGGTGAATTGAAAGATGGTTCGGAGCAGTTGGAACAAATCATAAAAAAGAAAAAATCAAAAAACAACACCAAAACTTCACAAGACTTGCCTAAGTCTATGCATGTGTCATTATTTGTGCCATTTGTAAGTGCTTCTTACTATTTTATTTGTCTGTTGATGAGGTAGATCAGCAGGGGAGACTTCCTCAGAGAACATAATGTGTGGGTGAAATAGGGTCACGAGCAACAAAGTATTCCAGATCAACAACAAACAAAGCATGCCGAACAACGTTACGCTATACTTTACCGCCTTAATAGATATTGTAACAGTCAGGAATTCACTGGTTCACACACGCACACGTAAACTCACGTTCCATTACACGTCCACTCTCGCCCGCGGCACTCGTGATACTGACGTGGTGCGCTCGAAACAGTGGACATTTATACTTGTGTCATAACGGGCAATATTTATGATACTACCTTCGTTTCGATCTATGAACCCTATTTTATTACATACTTATTAGCATTTTATAATCACATACACTACATCTCTTTCTTGTTACGATTTTTAAATTTATAAATTCTACTAATCACAAATCAAATTCCAATCAAAATTTAACTAATGACATCTTGGTCTATTCCGCTGCTGATGTTCGGTTCTTGACTTTCTTCATCTTTGTAGGAGACATTTCTCCATTTGCCTTCTACTTTTTTTAAATGTACTATATTCCTCCTGTATTTTTGACCAGTTTCATCGTTTGTTACCACGGAGTCACCATTTTTTAAACTTTCTACGGTATGAGGAATGGGACTGAAATAAGACGTCAATTTATTTGGTCTTTCCGTTGCTTTTACGTAAACTTTGTCACCTTCCACTATTTTTGAATTAGTAGCTCTTCGCTTTCTGTCAGCATACTCTTTTCCTTTTCGTTTTTGTTCTCTGTCTCTATCTCTTATTTCCATGTCATCTGTTCTGTTGCAGCACCAGTCGAGTGAGGGGACTTTATCTCTATTCTGTCTTTTGAAGAAAAGCTCGATGGTGTCCTTCCAGTCACCCTATGGGGTGTCGTGTTATACATCATGAGATACTCCCAAAAGCTTTCTTTCATATCTTTTCTTACATAGTTACTTATTCGTAGCCGTTGTAATATATATCTCGATTTTGCCTTTCAACCTCTCCATTCATTAGTGCCTAGTATGGTACAGTGTTAAAAAGTTTGAAGCCGCACTCTTTACAAAATGATTTAAACTCGTCGCTCACAAATTGCTTACCATTGTCAGCTGTGAGTGAGACCGGATATCCTAGTCTGCTGAAGATTTCATTTAAGATTTTTATTATCTGTGAACTGGAAATTGCCTTTGTTGCTTTTATTTCTTTGTATCTACTATAATAATCAACAACAACAACTAGATAGTCATTGTTTGGAAGTGGTCCTAACAGATCTATTGCGACCAATAGAGCCACATGTAATTCACGTCTTTTCAATGGATTAGGAGGATTTGGTAAACTTACTATAGTACAACTTTTACATGCTTTTACTAAATTCTCAACATCTTTGTCGATTCTTGGCCACCATACTTTTGTCCTTAGACGTCCCTTCATTGCAACTATACCGGGGTGACCTTCGTGGGCAGCTTCTAATACTCTTTTAAGGAGAGTATGTGGTATGACTATTTTATTTCCCCGAAGTAAAATGCCTTCATAAAAACATATCTCAGTTTCAAAGATATGGTAATTTTTTACAGATTCGATTCATTCCAGTTGTTTTGATATATGCCCTTTTTTATGTTAAGAGTATCTTTATCAGTTTCAGATACTTCTTTAATTTCTCACAATGGTACAGCTATTGGTCTAGAACTTTCAACAATGTGTTGCACATGTTCATCGCTTACAGAAGAGGGGCTGTTTGGGTAGTAACATAACCTTGGTAAAGGGTCTGCGATATTTGATTAACCAGGTTTATATATTACCTGGTAATCATATGATTGTAGTCGTAGTATACATCGCTCTATTCGTGCACAAGGTTTTGATTTGGTTCAAAACAGAACTTCTAAAGGCTTATAATCCGTAATTAAGTCGAATTTTTTCCCTAACAAAAAATATTAATGTGTTCCATTGCTCATACTAGTGCCAAAGCTTCTTTCTCGGTCTGGCTGTACTTTCGCTCACAGTTTGTCAAAGTGCGATTTTCGTAAGCAATTATTCGAGGTTTTGTATGATCACTTTGTATGAGCACAGCTCCAAGTCCGACTGGACTGGCGTCTGCCATCACGTGTGTTTTATCATGGACGTCGTAATACCCCAAGGATTGTATTTTCGTTAAAGCTTGCTTTAACTGTGGCTACTTACTTGCTGTAACTTTGGCTTAAGGAACAGGACAATGATTTTAGCATTGTCCTGTTCCTTAAGCCAAAGTTTTGCTGTGCGAGCATTTTTCCCCATTATTTTTCTTAACAGCTCTTTTAAAGGATCCGTCAATGTTGCCAAATTTGGAATCCATATGTTTATAAAGTTTGTCAGACCCAAAAAACTTAGGAGCTCATCAATGGTATTTGGTACTCTAAAGCTCCTAATGTTTTTGACATATTTTTCTAAAGGTTTCACACCTGGTTTGCTTTATATATGCATTTCCCTTCATTAAGAAGTACGTTATTTTTCTTTAGTAACTCTAGTAACTTCTGTAGTCTTGAGTCGTGCTCTTCCTCGTAGCTACTAAATAACAAAATATTGTCGATAAAATTAACAACTCCTTCACAACTGATTAAAATACTACGGGTGCACAAGAGATGCCAAATAATAATCTTTTATAACGAAATAATCCTTTCATAGTTATAAAAGTTGTAATGTATCGAGATTTCGGATGTATTTCCACTTCATAAAAGGGGTTTTTATCTAATTTACTAAAGTATTTAGCTTTTCTCATTTTTGGCAGTAAATTATTCATAGAGGGTAAGGGCTGATTTTCCCTGACAATGGCGGAATTAGCACGTCTCATGTCCACACACAAGCGTAATTCCCCGTTCCCTTTTAAAATTGGTACAATTGGTGAAACCCACTTGGAAGGTCCCTTCACTTCTTCTATGATGTCACTTTCCAACAATTCCTTAAGTTTCCTCTCTACCTTTTCTTCTAAAAGCATAGGCACCCTTCGGTAAGATTGAGAAATTGTACTTATGGACTCATTTATTGGAATCTCTATAAGTACATCTTTAAATCTGGGAAATGGCGTGCTTACGTTATTTATTCCTAGAGTCCTCTAAGCTTCTTTTCCGAGCTGCCAATTTTTTTGTTCTGCAATGCATACGAAAATGCCCAATTTTACCGCAAGAAAAACACTTTTCCTCTGGCGGGACAATTTATATCACTTGACGTATGAGAACTACTCTCGCATCTGCCACAATTAGTTTTACTTTTCCAATTTTCCCATCTCCGACCGATTGAAGTGTTATCGCCCTCCAAACTTAAAATATCCAATGCTGGTAACGAATGTGCCATGACTTTTAACGGTTAGTTTACTGTTACGTTTGTTACTTGTCTGTATATAAATAATCATGTAACCAATTAAATGGTTATTTTCTTTCTGATACCAATTTAATGGTGGCATATGATGCCCTAGGACCAATTTAATGGTGGCATATGATGATGCCCTGGGACCAATTCAATGGTGGCGTATGATGCCCTGGGACCAATTTAATGGTGGTATATTATACCCGATGCTCAATTTAATGATTGTATTTCATACCCGATGCTCAATTTAATGATTGTATTTCATACCCGATGCTCAATTTAATGACGGTATTTCATACCCAATGCTCAATTTAATGACGGTATTTCATACCCGATACTCAATTTAATGACGGTATTTCATACCCAAACTAATAATAATGGTATTTAATAATGGTGGTATTTAGCACCCAAACTTAAATTTAATGATAGAAATATGTTCCATAACTCTCGCCGTACTATTTTGATTTATTTTTTATGCCGACTACTTCCATTGCTGTGCCATTTAGGCTTTGGATAAGTTTAATAGCTAAATATGCATTTACAGTATTATTAGTTACCTAGTATTCAATTTACAGAAGCCGTGAAGTGTCCACGAGTTTCTGTCAGACTTATATACGCTATGAAAGCTGCAAATAATTATTTTATTAAAGGCGATAAAATACCACACCTACATGTAAAATGCCACTAAAATTTAGCTAACGACATTGTACTTTTGTTTGAATCGAGAGGAAAGATTAGATAAGTCGACTATTTTTCCATCAAAATCTTTTTAAATAAAAGTTGTGTTAATAGAAATATGTTAAAATAAATCATTATTCTATCATTGCTACATAAAGAAAATAAATTTTGCGCACCGTATGTGTGGTGATATGCTAACATTTATAGTTGTATAAATTATTTATACAAATTATTACAATTATCAGAAAAGGATTTAAAACCATAAGTTATTATTCATAATCCACAGTTTTCCCCGCGGGTACTTTAGGATTTAGTTCACAATTTGAAACTGCAATGCTAACAGCTACACATTGCTACCCTATTTTTGTTTATATTTTATAAATAGGCACTTTACCTTTTTTCCTCGTCGCCACTTGTAACAGTCAGGAATTCACTGGTTCACACGCACACGTAAACTCACGTTTCACTAGACGTCCACTCTCGCCCGCGGCTCAAGTGATACAGACGCGGTGCGCTCGAAACAGTCGACATTTATACTTGTGTCTCAATAGGCAATATTTATGATACTACCTTTATACCGATTTTATAATCACATACACTACATACAGAAACACGAATTTTGACAGCTTTAGGACTTTTCTTCACTATTATGGTGGCCACACACGGTCAGTTAAACCGATCAGTTCAAATTAAAATTGTTGGTTATTAAAATATTGGATTTTCGGTATGTCCATATGTAAAACTAAGATATTTATAATGTAATGAAATATATTTATAATATATCGAAAATCCACTATTTAAAATAATATCAACAGTTTTAGTTTGAACTGATCAGTCGAACTGACCCTGTGTGGGGCCCATTGGTATTATAAGTTAAAATAGTGCACTGTTTAATAATTAATATTATAAAACAAAGTTGCAGGTACATTCAGCAATTACAGGTACTAGAAATAGAAAGACTGATAGAAAAAAAATTTTTGTTCCAACAAAATATCAAGCCTGTCTGCGTACAAATGTTTTATGGATAGCTTCTATCTTTTAAATGTATTGATTGATAGTGAATATTGATCCCAAATACCATTAAAGTAAAATGATTAAAGCCAAGATGACTAAGGGATAATATGTCCATTTATAATATTACCTCCACATGCTATACCTATAGTAAAAAAGATGTTTTAAATTGGTTGTGCTAATGATAAAAAACACAAAGTATAGTGCCACTGCCTAATAAATGCAGTTGTGGTGTAGAATTATACTTGGTGTTTTGTAAATCATCATTTCCAATGTAGAATATTAATAGTAGAACAGATAGAGAGATATGGACCGTGTTAAAACTTTGTTTTAATGTGCTTCGGTTGATTAGTATGTACTTATATATCTTAAATAACATTAAACCCAAAATGACTGGGTAATAGCATACCCTTTTATGGCAAGTAAAATGTTTTGAACTGGTTGTCTTGAGAGAA
>DWHP01002577.1:0-14302 GCA_018247895.1 Parnassius honrathi
GTGTGTGTGTGTGTGTGTGTGTGTGTGTGTGTGTGTGTGTGTGTGAGAGTGTGTGGGTGTGTGTGTATATATGTGTATATATCTTATATGTATCTTCATACCTGAGTTCTGCTGCGATGATTTTTATTAGCTAAATTGCCGATAAATAAAAACAAAACTTATTTTAAAATTGTGTTATTGATTTATTTATCATTTAATATAGTTATCTAGCTGCAATTTTATGACGTGGTATAATCGTCGTAGATATATTGTGTTTGAAGAGCGAAATGCTCGTCTTGACCAGAGAAAGACCACGCTCTTAAAAATCCGACAAAGATCCCACGGGGGAGAGACAAAACATTCTTAGCCCTCAGTATTAAAAACGTTTTGATTCGCAAATGAGGTGTGTAAGTTTTCCATGAACTGCTATTCTTTAGAAAAAAAATTATTGTGAGTGATCATGAAAAACTGTAGATAAACAGCTATAAAGTTCCAAATTTTATTGAATATCAGATACAGAGTATTGGGATTCTAATTTATATTCACCCCTCGAGGTTGATTTGGCTTTACGAGCAAAACAGGTAAAAAATTACCGAAAGTGCTTTGAAGATTCCTAAAGCCTGCAGAGGTCGTAAAAAGTTTGAGTGTCTATAACTCGCATATTATAGCATACGATAATACAAGATAAAACATGAAACTCCGCAGAATGGACGTAAAATAAATTGCAAGTTCATGTTTTTTTACGTTGATTATTTTAAAATGGCAACCTATTATCAGATGTGTAAACTTAAGTGGCAACCGGCCTGCCATATATCCTCATTAAGAATCAAAATGCAGGTGCGTTGTCACAGCTAAGGACTAAGATTTAACGTTTCGTTTCCAGTAAAAGGGGAATCCGGTTTTCTTACACCCACCATACGCAACCTAAATTAAGCTGCTGGTGTTGAGAGTATTTCTTGCCCAGTGAAGGAAGCTAATTCGTGTTACGTGACAAATGGCTTCCACACTTTATATATTTGGTTGCAATTTTATGCTGGTATTATGTCATAGCGTAAATTAAGCTACTATAGTGGATATTCTTAACCGCCACTACACGGCTAACTAACCAACATTATATATATGTAACAATGCATTACCCGTAATAATCGATTATGATTTGATAGAGAAATTGAAAAAATAATGTCAGAAATTTTTCATTTGGCTCTCCTGTAAAAATAACTATACTTTTATATACTTAATGATTTCTTAAATTTACGCGAACACTACACATTAAACAAAACTATTATTTACGGATTTTATCGCGTTTAATTTAATACTTAAGTGTTAAATTAAACGCGATAAAATCCGTAAATAATAGTTTTATTTTATATACTTTTTTGCATGTGATAGTTTTGCATTTAAGCAGCGACCTATCACTTCCGTAAAAAAATTCTATCTATATGCTTACTTTTTGGCTAAACGCAGTCGGCGTATACCGCTGTTCTTTGCACCGCTCGAGGATAGCAGATACATAACCCAGCATATGGAGCCCACGGGATATATGAACCGACAAAATAAATCAATATTATATATACCGACGTATAAAGTATGATACTAATATTTCTGTATATTCCTATGCATAAATTATTTATAATTACCAGCAAAAATTTTCCTTTAAATTATGTCCATATGCGTAGTTTCAATAATCTCCGATCAGCTTAGATTGTTTCACGTCTTATTTGCTTTCTCGGTCAGCCATTGTTAACTCCTGCGGGGTCAATAATACGTAGTTATATACGACATATAGCTGTGTATTTCAGGAGGCACTGATAAACCAGTTTTATATAGTCAAATAAAATGTA
Source organism: Parnassius honrathi (assembly GCA_018247895.1). Taxonomy (NCBI): domain Eukaryota; kingdom Metazoa; phylum Arthropoda; class Insecta; order Lepidoptera; family Papilionidae; genus Parnassius; species Parnassius honrathi. The sequence goes on from DWHP01002577.1 coordinate 1,821, forward strand.
ACAAGACAAGGAGTTGATAAACATTTAAAAAGCGTACCCATATTATAATGATTTTGTTTAAATTTTGTAAACATATAAACGTTCAATATTCCCTTTTTTTAAATAAAACATACAATTTATTAAATGTTAGAGCCAGCTGTAGCTGTGGCTGTAGAACGAATAGTTCGGATTGACTGGGGTAGGACCACGCTCTCACTGAATACCAGCGTAAAATAGCAGCTGAATAATTCTGTGTTTCGTATGGTGAGTGTAGAGAACCGAACATTAGCTGGGAACGAGGCATTCCGTCGTAGTCCTCAGCGGTGACGGCGGTGGAATTTTGATTCTTAATCGAGAAAAATGTAGATTGTCTATGGGTACTACCACCATTGTATATTGATCTTACCGTCAGGTGGACTTTGTAATCGTTTGTTATTCTATAAAAAATCATAATTAAATAAAATAAAAACCCGTTTATGTAAAACGGGTTTTGTTGCGTTTAATATAACGTATTTCTAGCATCAAACGTTCAGTGCTTTGCAGTGCACAGCAACGGGGGTCTAAGGTACTTGACATCCCGATATCATAGTTAACCCGTGGTAAGCTAAGAATACGATTAACAAAACGCGATTCATAAAAGTAATTTTATTCAATGTGTAGTATTCGTGTAAATATAACGAATTATCAACATAATGTTTTCGTATATTTACGTGAACACTAGACATTAAAAGAAACAATTTTTTTACGAATTATGTTGCGTTTAATTTAACTTTTTGATTCCTGACGTGTCGTCTCTTGTACATAGGACAAATAAAAAGATCTATAAGAGCCCGCGTAAAAGAACATATAGCTAATGTGCAGCACCGACGTTCTGGAAAGTCTGCAGTCTGTGAACATGTTCAAGATCGACTCCGCCGTTACATTGGACTTGATAGGCAACAAATCCTCGCAAAAGAACACCGATTCCCACTTAGGATGATTTGCGAGGCTATCGAAATTAAAAAATAAATCCTAATATCAATGAAGAAGTTGGACTATCTGCTTGGAATCCTATCATTAATAAAATTAATTCCAAACTTAATATTAGTATTAAAAACTGCAGGTAACCGGGCTATGACATCGGGACGTCAAACGCCTCAGTTCCCCCTTCGATCATTTAAAATTATGAACATCTTAATTTTTATCCAATTCCGTCCAATTTAATCCTCACTGGATTGATATTCGGAAAATTGATGGATATTCGGACAGAAAGAACGCTCGCTTTTAGTAAAATAATGGCAAAATTCTAATATAAGTTTACACGTGTTCATGTGTGTAAATTTTGACATTGTAATTATAGGTAAGCCTAAAATGTAGGTACATTAAATTATTTGATTTAGGAAAGTTTCCGAAATTTGTATTATTATTAATATACATACATCCCAAAAAGGTTCATGAAAGAGTTCATAAATAATGAGCCGAACTTTCTCTTTAGAAACTTTTTTCATGAGTGAAACATTTCGGTTGGGTTTTTTATCGTCACTTAAAAATATAATAGAAATTTCTTTTTTTTATTGCAAAGGCGTTTTACATGGACGAATTAAACATTACAATCTAGGCTCCCAACAGTTATACGTCAGGCATAAAATGAATAAGAAAGGACGTGACAAACGTATGGATAAACTATCTATGTAGATGTTTAAATTCACGTTAAAAGTCACGTTGACGTCGTCAAAAATGGCATCGCGTACCATGAAATGTGTAAATTGCAATATAGTTATCTCGGAACTTTTGGCTTTTATACAAAATAAAACCAATATAATGGATGAAGAAAGTACTGTTCGTCTTATTTCTACCACCTTCTCCGAGGAGGAAATAGCACAGGCAAAAAATTACTGTTCGAAGTGACCGATCTGTCTAGGCGCTTGATGAAAAGAAAAAGGATGGAATTAATGTTAGAAATATTGAAGACATAATTGCAGTCATTAAGGAAACGAATCCCGAAAAACTGCCTATCTATGTTGAGAGGGATTTGCAGAAACTTCCTCCGGTTACGTTCGATCATATTGACGCATCGATATTGCTCAAAGATATTATAATGCTACAAAATGAGATGGCTGTAATAAAAGAAACATACCTTACTAAAGATTTCTTGAATATATTAAATACCGAGGATAATTTCAATGGTAATTCTAGAAAAAGAAGTGCTTTTATTGATAGTTTTAGTTACAAATGTGGCCCTATAGGATTATCCCACAGATCTACGGGGGAATATTGGTCGATAAATCAAAACAACGTCGCACAAAATAATATAATGAACGTACAAACTACGCCTGTAGAAACAGCTGTTAATATCGATAATGACACGGTAGTTTCGCACGCGCAAACATCATTGACGCACGATGACACCTGTTCGACCAGTAAACAGCGCTTGGAGGCTCCTACCGCGGTTTCGATGGAATCAGACTTCTGCACTCCAAACGCTGCGTCTGCGTATCCCTCAAGCACTGTGGTTACTAACGAATTGGTTAACGCAGTGGCAAGAGCAGCGCCTACCACTTCTAACGGCGTGAGTAGAATAATGTCAGATATAGTAAGGCAAGGGAAATTTATACCTGAGATACCAAAGGAAGACTGGGTTTTAGTGCAACACAAACGTCTTCGGAATAGATTCATTGGTATGAAAGGAAAAGCGGATTTGATTCCAGAATGTAAATTCAAGGCTGCTGAATTGAGCATACCTTTTTACATATATAATATTGATATGAACTCTTCTGCTGATGATATTACTAGCTATATTAAGAGTAAAACAGGAATTAGTGTAATGTTACAAAAAGTGGATATGAAACTAAAAAAGGAATATGAAGCTTATAAATTTTTAATACCTAATGATAAGTTATCCGTATTTATGGACGAGAATCTCTGGCCAAACGGTATTGCTTTGTCTTAAAGAACTAGCATCTAAGCCAAAAATCTTAAAATACTTAAAGAACTAGCATCCAAGCTAATAATAAAAAGCCGGGGATGCGGGCGCATACCTAATTTTTAATTAGGGTTGTTCAATCTTGCAGAAACATCGATGGTGACATCGATGTTGGTATCGATAGCTTAACATCGATGTTCAATGTTTACCCTACCAAAACATCGATGTTGGTGATTATCGATGTTTTATCATATACCCATTTAATAGGTTAGAAATAAAAAAAGTCATGTTGTTTTGGTTTATTATTAATGTAATAAAAGAAAATAATAAAGAATGTAGTTTCAGTAATTTAAAAAATGGGAAGAAATTAACAAATATCTGGTTCATCTGATATATAGTTCTTACCGATCGTGATGAATGTTACTAATTAATTTTTATATGTTCTTTACATTAACAAATCTGGTATGAAAAGCTACTATGGAATCTAATTTACGACTTACCACATGTAAACAAAATAATAGAATTCCGTCGTCTTTATTGACATTTTTTTACCAGACAGCTAAAGCAGTAAGTACCCACAGCCGTTTATAAAGTGCACAGTCAAATGCTCTATACAGTGAAATTGTCTATGCTTACGCTCACTTAGTGACCTATTTTCATAACCTTTAAGTTCAAGCAAACAATAAAATCGTTATGATTAACTCAAAATTGCAGCTAAATATAATTGAATTGTGTAGATACTTATATTTTGTTTCAAAATTATGTGAGATCTATTTTCATAGAATGGTTATTAGGCGACAACCAACAACAAAAACCAGGATAATAAAGCGAAAGCAATGACTACTGTGACATTACATTTCACACTTGACAGTTAAGTTTGACACAACATAATGATATTTTTTAGGCGATCGATGCGTTTAATAATTCTGAATTATTCAAAATTTTAAACGTTTAGTAGGAGATGCAAGATTTAGTTGATATATGTGGATTTCGCGGTTTCCCGTTCTTTACAAGTTCCTATTAATAGATTTTGGACTTATTAACATCGATGTTTGACTTGTGGCAACATCGACGTTAAACATAGATGTTTTAATTTTTAGCACCGGTGATCATCGAACATCCCTATTTTTAATTTCACATTATCGTAGTTTGTCAAATATCAACAAAAACAGTCTACAGTACATATTTTATTTATTTCTCTACGAATAGATTTAATATATTTTATACGGCACTAATTGTTTTGGCAAAGTAGTAAATTCTTTCCGTATATATTAAAAATTAAAGGTACTTTGTGGTAACTTCATACAAAACCATAATTAATTAAAAATGAATGATCAATCATCAAGCGATGTAGTTTTGGTAGAAGAAAACGAGGGCGCGGAAGCACCAGGTATTAGATACCAAATTTGAATTAGTACGTAAATTAGTGGTTAACCTCAAGAGAAAGAGATCATCATCATTATAATCCTCCACTGCTGAACAATTATTCTACTTTATAATTATCTAGTGCTTGGTTTATAAAGTAAGTGTGTAGTCAATTATTTAATTCAATCGATCAAATAAATTGATTACTGACACCGATTTCTGAGAAACTGCTGACCCAATTTTAATGATTCTTTTTTGTTATTAAATAAATAATTATGCTTTGGGGGTGGACCCGTGTATAAATAAGGGTTTAATAGGTGGTAAGGTAATATTTTCAATGTAATTTACGTGACATTCTTCCTGACTTTGAATTTGTGATATTCCGTATTTCACTAAAAACGATGAAAATAAATAAACTTTTAATAAAGAGTAAACACCAACTTCAAAAAATATGATGAATAAAATAATTTCCACATGTTCGCTTCTGAACTTACTGTTTCTTCAAAGTAGCTGTGTAGCGGCGGTGTAAGAACATCCAGTCGCCACATCATTCCGTGAGGCGAGTGTAAGAGGTGACAGAAGAAAGCAAATCAGGAGATGGGCAGCAGCATCTTCCTAATTACTACTGAAAATAAAAAACTGCGGTTGTCAATCCGCCGACTATGGCATATATCCATTCTTTGAGGCAATCTATGGGGGAGACCTATGTACATAGACCTCCCTCATAGAAACAGTGGGGTTAGGTTTAGAACAGTTTGGCAGGAATTTGGTGGAGCAAGGTGTTATATTTGGTAGAAGTTTGTTCACCAATTATCCACAATACCACTCACATTAAAAGATAATGCACTGTTTTCAAGAAAATAAAAAAACTGTGTTAACCTTAAAATGTTAGGTTGCACATAGAAAAAGAATGCAATATTACTGTGAAAAGCTGGATGGCGTACATAATTTTGTGAAAGTGGGACAAGGATGTTAGACCATGTCAAATACTAGTGTCACATTATTATAATTTTATACTATTTATATTCTTCTGTGGTCTATGTTCTCATAATAAATTATGTTTACAAAGAATAAAGAAATGATTATTGCTATCTATGTTAAAAAAATGGGATTGAAAATGGCGTCACCTTCATTCACCTATCGCTCGCACACTATCACTATCTATTCTCACACCCGCCGGTAAAACTGCAAAAAAAAATATGTTGCGATACGCGTTTTTCGTACGTTCTATAACTTCAGTCTAACTAGTCATTGGAATCAATAATAAATGATACCATATAAACAATGAAAAAAATTCAGTCAGGTTTTGCTAATTTGTGAGCTACGACCCGTTCTGAGAGTTTTCTTAATGATTATTTTTGATTTTGTTCGTTAATATTATTGTAATAAATATTTACATGACATGGAGACATGAGTGACTATTTTTTAAAGTTTCTTTAGTCTGTTCAAGCTAATCTTCCAAATGACTGAACCGATTGTAATAAATTTTCACAAATAAATAGAAAATAATACCAGGAGAGATCTAGACTAAATTTTATCCGCGAAATTCAGAGATTTTATTAAAACAGAAATATTAATGTTATTTTAATTATGATTATCTTAAGTTGTCAATTAGATCGCACCAAAGCCAGGGTGGGTCGATTGTTATTAATGTTATTTTAAAATTAATGTCACATCTCTATTATACAATTCTTTCCAAATATTTTCACATTAATAGAAAATATACAATTAATGGAATGATATAACCTTACAACAATATGTCGTTATTGGTGGGTTTTCGATATTGATATTGTGCATGTTGACCCTACGGGCTCAATGAGCCGCCATTTCTAATCCCATTCTTTATCTGTATGGAGTATACATACTTGACATTCAGAAATCCCTTCAGTTGAGTTAGAAGTTAGAAGGCTGTGGTGGGAGTGAAGCGCAGCACAGCATGATATGAGAGGGGACATCCCCGCTCCCTCCACCCAGGTTTATGGGATTTTATTTTTAAATTTTTCTCAAGAATAGTGTGTTAGCTTTCTTGAAAACCTTTTCACGATAGTGGAATTGGGGTATAGGGGACGCAGTCTACAGTCAATCTCTCTCAGTCTCTCAGTGCTGTCTCCCTTCAATGTAGGGCCTCACTATGCTGCTGTACAGCCTTAGGATTTTGCTGGAACGCAAGTCCCAGTTGCTCCGAAACATACGACCTCACAAATCTAAAAAAAAATTTTGCCTTTTGGCATACAATGCTAAGGTGAGAGTTCCGCGTTAGTTTTTAGTCTATTATCACAGCCAAATACTTAACTTCAGTGGAAAATGGTACTTCTTTTCCATTAAGCTTCAGTGTAACTAATTTGTCCAACTGTCTTCTTTTGGTTTCTGGTAATATACTTAGCGCTTTTATATTTATTTTAATAATTTGCTTTTCAATTGCAGGTGGACCGCTTATAGAACTTTTCAAGAGTCTTATCACTAATGACTATAAACAAAACACTGTTTTGTCTAATGCCCAAATAATAGATATTTTGCAGATGGAATTTAGCATAGACATTCAAAAAGTCCATGTCTTGGAAGTAGAGATATATATAAATGTTGTGAAAAAATACTTGAAGGATTGGCCTGAATGGGATGAATTTGAACAATCCGTAATTAATTTTAAATGTGAGAATAACAGTAAAGCAATAACAAGCATTTTAGAAGAAAAATATATTAACCTAAAAAAATATTTGGGTAGCATGTTAGAAATAGCACAATATTTGTCACCAAATGTAGTTAAGAATATTCCTACAACGGGACAAATGTATAAAATAGAAAGTGTAAATAAGGAAAATGTTGTGATGGAAATAGAGGCAACAAGGAGGCAACTGAATCACCTAATATTAAGACATCCAATTGGTAATAATTCAATTTTCAATGTGAATGAACCATTTCCCAAATATTATGCCTATTCATTACCACTCAACTCTATTCTTAATTGGTGTGGAATAGAGATTGAACTAAAGTTAAAGTGGGCTAACAACGGCGTAATGAAGCTCAATTATGTGAACAGCCACAAGCTACAACATGCACTTGTTAATAAAATGTTAAACCTTGACTCTTATCAAAAGTCGTCACTGAATCAGCAGTGGGAAGTAAAATCTATATGTAAGAAAATAACAATGATATCTAAAGATACTATTTTGAATTTATTTGAACAGTATATATCAAACAATAGACACCTGAAATGGACACCTATTTTGGTAAGCATGCATAAGATTTTGAATGATATTACAAAAAGTATGCCATCTAGTATTGGTGTTCCTGGAATTTACAGAAAATATTTAAGCAAATACAGTTATGTCAGGTTCTTGTATGAGAATGTGACAGAAGAATATGAAGTGACAGATGCTGAAAATAAAAAGTATGATTTGCAGTTACAGGAAGTTTTAAGTCCAATGTGTCAATTACATATTGGACGCAGTAAAAGCCGTGAAGAGTTGATTAAAATACACTGTTACTTCTGCCAGATGACATTTACAGGAAAAGATGTTGCATGGCAAATTATGAATCATTTTAAACATCATATTGTTGAACAGGACTGGCAGTGTACAAATTGTAATAAAACTATTACCATGTCTGATTTGACATTGGAAAACTGGAATCACACATGTGAGCCTTCTTTGTATCATCCGTTGCTGTCAATGAAGCCATAACAATAGATACCTAACATTTTCTACAAATACAATCTGGGGTGTAAAAGTGATGATGATACTAAATATTATTTATGAATTATTATGATCAAATTTAAAATTAAAGACTGACCTTGTGGATGCAAAAGAGAATCTACCCAATATGTTTATTAGCTGGTACTTGTATACAATTCATAATGTAATGCTATACCGTAAATTGAAAATAATATGGTCTGTACGGATAAAGAATGGGATTAGAAATGGCGGCTAATCGAGCAGGTACCGTCAACATGCACAGTACCAATAGCGAAAACTCGCTATTAACGGTATATCGTTATATTATTTGGCGTACTGGAAATTTTCTAGAAATTGGTATTAGTGGTAATTGGTATATTTCAAAAAATTGTATATTACTATACATTAATTTTAAAATAACATCCATAGCTAGGCTTGGACTTTATCGAGTGACTTGAATGAATGCTAAATTAAAGTGCTGGTTAGGTATGACTAGATGACAAACTTTTTGAAAATAAAATAAAGTTGATGAGAAAAAGAAATTATTAACGAGTCATGTAAAAAAGACTAGTTGTTGCGATAATGCCTTCTTATTTTATAAATTGCGCAAGGACAAACATCCTGACCCGGAACAATTACTTGTGGACCATACAAATACTTGTTCCATGCGGGATTCTAATCCGCAGCCCTCAGCGCTATAACTCATTGCTAAGCTAGTGCGCCATATAGCTGTCATGCCTGAGTACAAATATCTAAAAATTAAATTGAGATTAAAGTTGATTTCTGATCGTTTTTAAATAATTCTGTTAGGTTCCTTCAATTAACAATCATAAAAAAAAGTTGGATCTGAATAATAATATCATAGTAAAATTAAAAAGTAATATGTTCTATTGTTGATTGAGATCTTTTTCTACATTTTTTCACAATCATATGAGTCGTGCACTTCTGGATTTTACAAACTTTTTTATTGACATTTGACATAAAATTATCGGAAAATTAGAAGTAATAGTAACAAAGTTTTATACGTGGTAGAGCCATGCTGCAGTTATATTAGTAGAATAATTGTAGCACGAATGGGTCGGCTCGACCAGGGAAGGACCACGCTCTAACAGAATACCACCGTGAAATAGCAGCTTAATACTGCTGTATTTCATATAGTGAGTGTAGAGAACCGGTAACCTTTTTACTGGAAACGAGATATTCCATCTTAGTCCTCATGGGTGACGGCTCATCTGCATTTTGTTTCGTAATCGAGGATAGATGTGGATGTCTATGGGCCGCAGCAACCACTTATCATCAGGTAGACTGTGTGCTTATTTGTAACCCTATCCTATTTAAAAAAGAGGTTATTTGTGAAAACTTGTGTGTATTTTGACGTATAACGTGAGCGCTTAAGGCATGCACATTTGGGTTTACCAAAACTTTATTAGTCTTCAGAGGTGGCAATGCATCTATAGCCTTCTTCACCTGAAGTTAGTTCCAGGTGAACATGGGCTGCAATAGCCAAATACTAATCGGGCGGTGTAACCATTAACCACTAAAATTTTACAAAAAAAAAAAGCCTGATGACATACATAATTCAATATACAGTTATTGTATTGTACCTAGTATTTTAAATAAGACACACGCTGCCAACCATAGCAAATCTAAAAGCCACATATCAACCACAAAAAATGAACAGAAACCAGTAAATATATAATTTGTTAAGATAGTGATGAATTTTAAATTTTTACTAAAATGTTGAATTTTGAGGTGAAAAGTATAAGTCTCGGATTGAGTGCACACAATCCAATCCCCAGAAGTGACAAGTTTGCGCGCTTACCGCTAAAAAGAATCCTTTTGTACTTCTCTGTTTCAAGGCACTCCCCTCGTTGCCTCAGCTAGCTTTGGAATCCTTGGCGTCGACATATCCAATGACTTTCAGCACCGTAGAGCTGAACAGTATTTCATGCCGGCACACCGCTTGCAACTTTTCAAGACGCAAGTTCGGCCTCACATATGGAATTAATTTACGAGAAAATTTCTTCGTCGCACAACTTCCTTGTGGAATTTACTACCACCAGCGATTTTTCCGAACCGATACTGCTTAAGGACCTTTAAGGTGGCAACGCATCTGCAATTCTCCTGATGTAGTTTAGGCGGCGGTAGTCACTTACCGCATGTTCGCTTACCCCCTTGCTGCTAGATGAAAATAAGTAAATTAATTCACTAAAATTACTAGTAACGCACAACAAAAATCGGTAACGAAGTGTCTCCTATAAAAAGTAGAGTGTGTGTGTTCTTTTGTGGATTTAGACGTGTGTTGATAGACTTAAAAATTAATGACTTTTCCTTACAGGTAGTTGATAGTATAAAATATTTAAGTATATGGTTGGATCGTGGTCTAAGATGGGGAAAACATATAAACGAACGTGCCGAAAAAACGCTTAAGTTTCTAAATATTATTAAATATTTGTCTGGGCCTGGGTAGACCCCTACATCCATCACATTTGCGTCGTTTGTATATCACAATCATAAGAAGCATAATTGATTATGCTTGTTTCCTCTATGATAATAGTTGTGTAACGCACCTTAAAAAATTAGAACAAGTGCAAAATCAAGCTATGAGAGTTATTGGTGGATTTTTAAGAAGTACGCCAATACATGTGATGGAGAATGAACTTTGTATTGAGCCGCTACATATACGAAGGTATTATCTTGCGGGAAAATTCTCGCTGAAAACAAAATCACTATTAGATAATGAATTAATTTTATTATTAGATAAGTTAGATGAATATTTCGTGACTCATCCATTATGTAAGAAAAAGAAACCTCTGTTGGCAGTTGTACATAATTGTCTTAAAGGCTCTAATATTCATACCTCCACACAACTTGAAATGTTCTCCTTGGATACCTGGGTTAGCAATGTGGATCTTTCTGGTATTGTAATTTCTCTTATTGAGACTATTGATAAACCTAAACATGACTATAGCAATGTGGTTCTGAGACAAATAAGTTTAAAATTTATTGATGATAAATATTTGCAATCTTATAAAATCTATACCGATGGATCTAGAGATAGTAATAATAATATCGGAGCTGCATTTTTTGATCCTCAGTTAAACATATCAATGAAATTCAAAATCAATTCGAACGTTTCTATAATATTTGCTGAACTGATAGCAATTTCAGAAGCTGTATCGTACATTGCATCACTCAATCACAAGTATCAGTATGTTATTTTGACAGACTCTAAGAGTGCTTTGCAACACTTGGCTCGTTGTGCCTCGAATTTTCGAGGAACACCGATAGCCTACAGTATTTTGAAGTGTATTGATAGTTTAACGCCTAGTACGGCCTAGTAGGTAATGAAACGGCGGATAGACTAGCAAAGGAAGCTTCCTCTGACGGTATTTTACCGCAATGTTTACCTTATTTTTCAGACTTTCTATACAAGGTGTAAGAAAGATGTGTCAGTCTGTGGAAAGAATACTTTAATGAGAGATCTCTTACAAAAGCAATATTGTATAAAAAAATTCAACCAAATATTTCCAGTTCTTCATGGGTAGATAGGGCCAACATGGCCAGGGCTGATATTGTTACAGCTCTAAGACTTAGATCAGGACATATACTAATGAATAGCTTTACTTTTTTGATGGGAAAGGCCGAATCCCTTAACTGTGTAGAATGTGGTTAACTAGAAGATGTAATACATATTTTGGTGGAGTGTGTTCGAATCGAGGCTGAAAGAGCAAATTTTTGCAATAAATATAATATAAATAGATTAGATATCGGATTTTGTAACAGTATTCTGGCCTTGCCATTAACTGGGGAAGCTAAAATGCTGTAAAAATGGTCCAAGTTGAAATTAAGAGAAGATACAACAAATGTAGGTACAATTGGGGTGGCATTGTAATAATTTTATAAAACCCTCTTTGAAAAAATAAGAGATTAAAAAACTTTGTCGTAATGTTCACGGTCTATCAGAATTTTAACGCAAAACGTAATTTTCGCACATTGGACCTTGTATAATATAAAAATTTTACATGATTTATAGTGAGAACTGTGCTAAAACTTCCTATTAATTGGGGTAAAATGTAACACTTTTCATTTTAGTTACTTCTGACTACTTCCCGCGTAAACGACACAGTATTTGAAAAGCAAATTTTATAAATTGTTACAATTGAACAACAAACTTACTTTACTTTTTTAAGTTTTACCTGTTGTGCAAAACCTAGGTAGGTAGTGAAATAATTTGCCAACTTCTCTGTTTCCATAATATTTAAATCTGGGTGTCTACAAGGCAACACTGAGTGACCTTTTATTAAGCTTAGCTCGTTTACCTTTTCAAATTTTGTCTACATCTCCACTTTCCATCGGTTGGAATGATATTATCGCATTGATGTATAACAGATAATTAACCTCAAATAAAAACGAGTAATTCTTAGCAGTGAAAGGAAAACTAGGCTTCGATCTGATTCAATATTCTTGGTTTCGTTGAATCCCGACCTAATAGCCGGTCAGCCTTGTCACGTTCAGATTAGATCAATTGAATACAGAAAACAAGTACTCACATTGTCCATCAA
>DWHP01002578.1:0-14299 GCA_018247895.1 Parnassius honrathi
CCAGTAAAATGGGTCTCCGGTTCTCTACACTCACCATACGAAATACAGCAGCATTAAGCTACTATTTCACGCTGGCATTCTGTGAGAGCGTGGTCCCTCCCCGTTCGAGCCGACCCATTCGTGCTGCAGCTATAATATAGTTACAGCGAGGCTCTACCACGTATGCCTTTTTATATATTTACCACGTATATTTGTTAATGTATAGGTATGTATATTTTAATCGCTCCCATGTCTTATTGAATTAATATTTAATATAGTATATTAGTATGAAACCGAATTTTTACGCCTGCTATTATTAATAATACTATATCTTTAAAGTTTCGGGCGTGTAAGACTAGCACAGATTAAATATATTGCGCATAATGTTCTGTTTGAATTCGGAAGACAGGACCGTCCTATCACCGGCGATATTATTGCATTACTCAAAAACGTACACGAATGATCGCGTCGATAATTGTACACGACGTGCGCGCATATTTCCGACAAATAAATGTCCGATTGTGTTTGTCATGTGTTTGTGATGCGAATGGCTCGCCCCCTGCACTTTGGCGTGCTCGTCCCAACCTTCATATAATATCCATAAGTGTTGGTACAAATTTTTTTAGATATTTCTTTTTTTAGTTCGTATTTATGTATAATATCATAGTATTTAATAATTTGTAATACCTTAGTTTTGTTGGAGGAATAAATAAATAAATTTCAATTTAAACATAAATGTGAACGTGGTAGAGTCATGCTCCTGCTATATTATGGTTGTAGCATGAATAGTTCGGCTCCACCAGGATAAAACCACGCTCTTACCGAATTGCAGCGTAAAATACCAGCGTAACCATGCTTAGTTTCGTAAATTGAGTGTAAAGAACAGGAGAACCATTTTACTGGAAACTAGGCCGTCCATCTTAGTCCTCAGGGGTGCAAACGCTATTTTGATTCCTAACTTAGGATGGATGTGGATGTCTTTGGGCCATAGAAAACACCTACCATCAGGAGCACTGTATACTCTTTTGTTACCCTTATTCTATAAAATAAATAAAATACACTAATTAGTATATATGTCCACAAAACACGAACTTAAAAAAATATTTTCTTATCAGAGATGATTGTACCGTTGGTAGAAATAGTGAGGTATAAATACATAAAGCAAGCTAGTTGGTTTCAGCCGCAGAATCTATTGGCAATTTTCCCTAGGGAAAGTGAATAATAATGCCCTGTATCGCTAGAGGCTCGGGGGGAAATACGGGGCATTCCGCGGTATTTGTTGAGATTTGGGGCCGTAGTCCGTATTAGCGGTAGCCCGTGATATGGGAGTTCCGGGTAACGTTAGCACATGTGGATTTAGGCAGAAAAATATTTATCTACGTTATGGTTTTTTTTATACATGATAGGAGTGAAAAACGAGCACACAGTGCACCTGATAGTAAGTGGATGCTGTGGCTCAAAGACGTCTTACATTTATCCTGATTACGAATCAAAATGTAGATGCGTTGTCACCCCTGAGGACTAAGATTGAACGCCACGTTTCTGGTAAAAAGGGTCTGAGGTTATCTTTACCCACCATACAAAACACAGCAGCGTTGTGCTGCTATTTTGCGCTGTTCTTCGGTGAGAGCGTGGTCTTTTCTCGATCGAGTCGACACATTCACGCTACAACCATAATATAGCTGCATCGTGGCTCTGCCACCTGTACACTCTGACGCTAATTTCATTTAATTTATTAAAATAATGTAAATATGGAACAAATATATATTGCACAGAACGCTTGTGATTTAATAAGGTTACGTAACGTGGCCCTTCGACGATTTCTAATTTGCAATTTGTTCGCATTCGTGACCGATATAACCAAAGCATGTAAATTTCAGACGATTCGCAACATTCACGAAACCCTGTCTAGTACTGGTTTTTTGTATCACATAACAATAGCTTTTTAAATCAGAACCGTCTGAAAAAAAATAATTTTCCCATTTTCTCCCTAACTTCCCTTCTTATGCTTCCCTTATTCCGCTGACCGTGCAAAGGTAAGCGAATATATATTTTGGTAATTTCGTCCAGGATATAGAGGAGTAGCCCTACCTTTTGTATTTCTATATATTGCACATACAAACTTGCGCACGTCTTTTCATTACAGTAGATTTATTGTATAAAAAAATGTGAATTTTTAGGTTGGAATGTGCGGTCATTCATTTGGCTTCTGTTGTTAAATATTTATAGCCAACAAAGAATATTATTTTATGGTGTCCCAGTAAATGTATATTACGTGGGGTTTTTATTATATTAAATTGAACTGGTTTATGTGGTGTCCTTGTTCGGATTTGAAAGGTATGTAGGACCAATATGTGACGCATTCCACTTGAAGGCGCTGTAGCGCTGTAGCTGACGTACTTCAAGGCTACAGATTCAACTCCCGCACGGAACTAGTATTGATATGGCCTACAAACTATTTAAATATTTCCTACAAATAATTTTTGTGGGTCTGGATCTTTACCCATGTGCTCTACGAAAAAGGAGAAAACCTTTTGTAGACTTTCAGTTAATTTTTTTAAATAGTAACTAGTCCTTTGGTATAAGAATGCATCCATAACTGCTTTGTTTGGGTTTGATCCTAGTTGTCCTTTGATTGCAATCACTTTCAATCGGATGAAATCTTACCTCGTTTGTAAATTTGAAGCAAAGCGAAAGATTTCCAGCCAGCGAAGTTGTTGTTAGCAAAGTTCCTATAAAAGTATGCCCGGGTGTTCTGTGCGTGAAGAAATTCATAACAAGCATATCTACACTCAAACTAGAAAAATCGATAAAACTCTAAACAGTAGCGGAAATTCGACTGTATCGGATTGGTTACAAAATTTTCCGAACTTCCTATTAGTAGTAAAAACAATAAGTGGAAAGCAGTAAAGGTTCTCGAAAGGCAAATTCATGTAGCGATTTTTTTTATATAAAACTGAACGCGCATTTTTGGTAGATTTTGCCACTTTGTCGTATCAAAATTTACTACACTATATTACACAATAGAAAGTTCGCACAGATGTACTTGTTACGCTAATTAATACTGTAAATGTAACAAAATCTACCAAAAATGCAAGGGAGGCGCGTGCACTTTTAAATTAAACGATTTTTACTTGCTTTTTGTGTGTAATATTTCTGAACCGAAATTACAACTATGTTTTTTTTAATTCCAGGTAAGCTCGAAGTTTATTTTCAAAGAGGAAATAAGCAACGGTAAGCTGCAAACTACTACTACATTGCGTACTTTAAAATTTAACCTTCTCGAAAGGACATTTATTTGAATAAGCATGAGAACGTACTTCGTTTTTATCAACCTGGTAAAGTTTTGCGCTGGACATGGACACCTCTTATTGCTTGAAGGATTTAGAGTAATCGCCACAAACACTATTGATTGGCGATCGCCTTTGTATATTTTCAATTTTATTTTGTATAATAAGGGTGACAATGAGCACACAGTTCACATGATGGTAAGTGCATGCTGTGGCACATAGATATCTACATCTATCCTCGCTTAAGAATCAAAATGCAGATAAGTTGTTACTCCTGAGGATTGAGACTGCATGCCTTGTTTTTATCAAAAAGGATCTCCGGCTCTCTACACCCGAAACCCAGCAGCATTAATATGCTATTTCACGCTGGTATTCTGTGAGAGCGTGGTCTTTCCCCGGTCGAACCGATCCATTCGTGCTACAACTATAATATAGCTGCAGCGTGGCTGTGTGGCTCACATTATTAAAACTTTTCGTTTTTATTACTAATTATCAGATTTCTAATTGTAAAAAATATCCCAACTGAAATTACTTGCAATAAATTAAATCACTAAGTCTCGCGCCAGTATTTGCTATTAAACAGTTTATGAGCCCTTAGTACCTAATTCCCATCACGTGCCTCCCCCGCGCCTCATTCCCCCAGCAAGACATGGCGTCGCTTTATTTAATCAAGACCACTTTTTAACATTCCCGAGGCGATGTCACAATATTTCGAAAACGTGAGCATGAAAAAATAATAATGAAAACAAGTGGCAACACTTCCCGTGCTCTTTTTTAGTGTCGCCGGACGAATATCAATGTAACGTCGTGAAATAACTTACATAGTATATAAGGTAATTTTTCGTCACTGAAACGGCAACGGAATTAACAATGGCGTCAAATATAGCAACGCCTAATTTGAAGGAACAAATAATTAAACTAAACTTTTCGCGACTAATATAAACAGCAAAGTAGGAATCTCTCGTGTTGATACTATTAATACAATGGGTTTTTTTGGAAATTGGCTGACTTTTCTCTATTCCCGGAGCAAGTAGCACACTTAAAATACTTTTTTTACATATAACCAGCGATTTGCCCCGGCTACGCACGGATGATATCTGGTCACCTATCGGGTCCAACTACGCTAATAACCTTTACGGAGATGCAAGTAATATGTTGACAAAGTTTTACCTCAATCTGATGAACGGTATGGCAGTGCATAAAATATGAACAAACAAATATTAATTTTTATATTTTAGATTATTACACGGGATTAGTGCGTGTAATTGAGGGATGGCGGGAGTTGCTCTTCAAACTAGGTGGGTAGAGTACCTACTCTATTCTACTATACTAGCTCCTACCTAGGTAGGAGTAGAAGTCTATGGCAATAATATTTTACAAAAAATAAAAACAAGCATTTTGAATTAAATAAATGAATAAATCAAAATCTATCGATAAATTTTAATTTCTATTTTACGAACGGCAATAAAACAATAAATTTAGTGGGCATCTTTGACCCTGTAACTGTGCGGGGTCACAGGCTCAAGGGGAAACGACAAAGTAATTAAAAGCGGCTCATAGACAACACGTCATCAACAAAATAACATCTATTCTAGATTATCTAAGAATCAAAATGCAGGTGCGTTGCCTCGTTATCAGTAAAAAGGTCTACGGTTCTCTGCAATCTCCACTCTACTCCGGTCTCCATACGAAACACTTATTTAATCTGCTGTTTTAGTTTTAGTTTACTATTTTTACGTGGCTCTACCACGTAAAAATATCACTAATTTTTAATATTTGTTAAAGGTTTTATAAAAATCGACAAATTAGTTGGTCCGAGAGTTTGTTTATAATATAAATTCTTACAAAATTGGCTAAACTAATATCTGAACAAATTACGATTGCATACTTCCAGCAAAGCGTAACGATTACGGTAGATTTCTTCTTTTGATGGACCCTAAAACCAATAACGGCCTAATTAATGCGCTGCCACAGAGAGCTATGGGAAGAAGTTTGCCATATTTACCATGCTTGGCAAGCGGGTACTAGATGGAGTGACGATTTGATGAAACATGGTGGAAGTGTACTGATGCAGGTGGCTCCATCTGCTCCATGACAAGAGGCCTATATTCGGCAGTGGACTTGTGAAGGGCTGCAATGATGATGATGGCGCTGACTTAAAGCTATAAGGGCAACGTAACATTTAAGTGAAAACGTGAACTATTAGACCGATTTTCCTGAATCATGCCGCATCAAGCATTATATTCTAAGCAGGTTTACTGCGTCGTAAAACTTGTTCATTTTCCCCAACTGGTTGGACGCGCGTCAACTTAAAGGTTTTGTCAGATTTATTAAGTAAAGTCTTGTGTGAATTTGTCGTAAATGTCAAAGGTAATTTACAATTGGAAGATTTTTCTGTTCACAGTAAAAAAAAAAACAAACGTATCTACAAGGAAAGATTTTAAATTTAATTCCTTACATCTTAATCACAAGTCGTTAAATAAACAGAGCAGTATCATTCGATCAAATAGATTTAATCCAACAAAAGCTATTTGATTTCTACTTTTGTAGTTTTATTGGGCTATAAAAATTTTATAATTATATTCCTCTTTGATACGGATAACACAATTCAATATTTATACTTTGCGTTCACGATAAAGTGGAACGCAACAAGTTCGTATCAACTTGTGCATTGTGTGGGATGTGCGAGATCAAAAAACAGCATCAACATTAATTTTTTTGTACAGTTATGCTATGCAGGTCCAACAAGACTGACAGACAGATCACTGCAACCAATATGATCTGTTGTGACCAATGCTATGGCTATAGTTCACTGCTTAGCCCTATGTATATTTTCTCTTTTTCTGTGCTACGTAGTTTCTCAGATGGGTGTTACGTTTGTGTATCAGGGATCCCCAATCAGTTAGGATGTGAAGAAGTGTTTTATTCAAAATAGCCATGTACTTTTTTAAACAGTAATATCCAGTCAGGCCTTATGCTCAAACACGCCACTTCTTGCTTAATTCCAGGGCTTCTAAAGCGTACTTACGATCATATCTAGTGGATCACACCATTCTGATGGTCTGGTGTTACAGACCAGATCTTAAGTGATTTTTATGCGAGTTTCTGTCGTCTACCAGACTTTTTAAAATACCAACAAAAGACTCAGGTCCAAATTGTGTACTGTTTGACCCCTCCCGTGTGAGCTTGTCGGTTTGTTCATTGCTTACAATACCCGCATGACCCAAAACCCATTTCAAAACGACCTTGTTGTGACACTAGAGGGTGTTTTCGGTTCACGCAGTCTCCCACTAGCTTTGACGTCAGTAAGTTTGGTCTAAAATGCTGCTGTATAAATAAATATTTATTTTTATTTATATATTATTTACTTTTTGTAGGGAACGATATTATACCAAATTTTCATTAAAATAAATTGAATGATAGCCTTAAAATAGCGTAGTAGTATTATAACAGTGTCATAAAAGTGAGGCTTAGAGAGTGAAATTGTCAGTAGTTCTATAGTCCTCTTTTTATTATGCGGTTACTGATCCTATGACGACGATTATGTTCCTCTTCCTGAGAAAACTTTTGATTTTCGGATGATGTGCCAAGAATACGAAGACAGCCATCTACATCCACATTCAGTAATTGGGATTTAACGTAATGTGTAAGGCATGATGTCTTTCTATTCGACCCTTAAATAAAAGTGTGTTTTGTTGTAGCATTTTATTTCTTCTATACCTAATTAATATATTTTTATTCTTATCAGACAATAACAAAATTTTACGATAGTGAAAAATAAATAAAAGTTTTCTCTTGCATTTGGTTGCATCAACTCTTATTTCTCTCGCTCCGGACGATTCCTTAATGACTAGAGACATTAGTTATCTTAAAAATGCCACTGATAGGTATTCTAGAGGGGATCTCAATAGAAAAAACAACTTGGAAATGAAGGGTGCAAGTACTAGGGTGGCAGAAGACGAAGGCGCTGATAACGAGGATTCGAATAGGACCTTTTCCTTATCTCCCGCTTTTTGTGAAAGCCAGAAAAAGTAATTAAGTTTATTTTTTGTTTCAAAAAAGAAATTAGATTTGTGACGGCTGCATTCAGTTAATGTATTTGTGATGTTTTTTAATTATCTGCTTTGTACAGTCGAAATGCGGCGAAAAGCTTTTAATATTTTTACTGGACCGGTTGGTGTTTTGTTCCGTCACTTAAACTTGTTTTATAGTTTCGGTTATAATTTATAATTGGTATAAATCTTTTCGTCGCGACAAGCGGAATTGATAAAGTGTCTTGTTCTTGTTAATTTTATGGAGGCTTTAACAGATAGCGAAGATATGATATTTCATAATTAGCCGTTAATTCATCTAGTCACTAAACTAAATTTTGAAAAAAAAAATATCCATGACAATCAAAAAACAAGTTTACATTTTTAGCGAGTACTTTATATTTTTATCTTGTAATTACGGCACAAGATATATACCTGCGTCGTAGAGCCACAATGCAGCTTGCTTATAGTTGTAGTACGAATGGGTCGGTTCGACCGGGGAAGGACGGGGTGTTTCGTATGGTGTGTGTAGAGAATCGGAGACCCTTTGTACTAATACGAGAGTACGAGACATTCCACCGTAGACCTCAGGGGAGGATAGATGTGGATGTCTATGGGCCTCAGCATCCACTTACCATTAGGTCAACTGTGTACTCGATTGTCACCTTTATTCTTTAAATGAAAAATAAGAGAATCCATTATCACGTATCCGTGGGTATTCTTTTGTCCACTGGTAGTTTCAGAAAGAACTATGGTTTCCAATAGATTGTAGCATAACCATCTCTATTACGGCAGATATAAGGACCTCAGTCAGTCAGTCAAAGCTGCGCACATGCAACCGCAATTTTTTATTATTTTGAGCTCTTATCAGAAAGATTAATTTTCGACTATTTAAAGATTCTCTTGCGCTGCCTACATGGTGAATTTACTGTATATGCACCTTAAATCAGTATAAATTTTCCTTTCTAACTGATGATAGCGACATAATGATAATTTGAAACATAGTTTTGAATAAATAATCCTAAGAACGTCTATTATTTCGTATGTTTAATTATAATAATCGGAATTTAAATATTAAGATATATTAAAGATAATCGACACAACGGTAGACGACATGTTTTTAAAGCAAAAATTAGCGCAATATACAAATTCAAAGGGATATCCAAGACCACCTACATCCTAAATGTAAATTTGAATTTAGACAACGAATACAAAAACATGCTAATCAAGATGGCGTTGCACGGCTTCCCGCCTTGATTTGCAAACAGAGATGCGGTGACGATTGTATGTTGATCGGCCAACTATTGCATGATATATGCATTTGTACCGCCTGCCCACATATATCCCGGCTATGAAAAAGCCGACCTGTTGTTGAACCAATACATTAATTTCATTTACTTACTGAAGAAGCTCACATAATAGTAAATCAGCTTTGAACTTACTGTTATGATAAGTATAAAATATTATGAATTTAAAATGATACAAACCAGTGTGCTATAATTAAAACGACCCTTCCCTTTTTAAACGTTTTGACTTTACTCGTTTAAGATTTGCTTTATGATGTATTTAATTTATGCCATATACATATTTTAACCATTTTAAACGTTTCCCGCCGAAATATATGAAATATACTTACTTACGGAGATTGACAGCAAATGTCAAATTTCGTGCCACGCGGCTAAATTACAGTAAAGCATTTTTTGTAATACGACGTCTTGAATTGGACTATGGTTGTTAATGATAATGACAAGCAGACATATTCTGACAAACCGCCATGATGGACAAGCATAATTTTGCATACACATGCATTCATATCTTCCCTTGTCCGAAACAACCCTAATTTGGTAAAGTCATAACTTAAATTTAAAAATTTAAAGAAAACCACGAATCAAAAAAATTGACTATCTTTAAACGGCTGAACTGATTTTGATAAAACATCAACAACGTCTAAGCACCACCGCTAGATAACCTGCTTTGGAATATAAAAAACTGCACCAAAATCGGTTCACCCGTTTGAGAGCTACGGTGCCACAAAGACAGACGTAGATAGCGGTCGCACTTATAACATCCCTTTTTTTCGCCGGGGGTAAAAAGAAGTATTATTGGTGTTTTCTTATGCGCTTTAAAACTAATGACTTCTGTATAATAAACCAGGATCAAAAATTAGTCATCTAAGTCCTCCACTAAACTCGTACGTACCAGAGATAATTCTTCTTGGATAAATCTTTCTTAATTTCACTGAAAGAGTTATAAAAGGTACATTTGGCGTATCTGTCGTTAAACACGCCACAGTACAAAAATTCAAAATAATCACGAACGCGTCACCCGCAAAGGCATCCGTATTCAAAATATTATTTTCTCGTGTGAGATACACAAGTCGTTCTAAATTTACGCGCCTCGCGGGGGACTGACGCCCTTTCGACTCTAGCGCCATGTTGAGCAAAATAAATACGGGACACCGGTGTTTAAGCTAATCGTTACAGCCTATTAAAAGTCCACCGCTGAACACAGGCCACGCCCATAGATTGCTTCACAGGGATCCTCCCTGTGAATTTGCCATAGTTGCAGCACTTGACAAACTTATTTTGAGTTGTTATCAGGAACGTGCTGCTGCCATCTATTATTTTTCCTTTCTATTTCCTTCTGTCACCTCTAACAACACCCACGGGACGACATGTGGTAGTGGATATTCCACGCCACTATAAAGTCAATTTGGCATACTTTTTCTTAAAATCTTCGCTTTCTTTTACTTCAATCCTAAAATTGATTATACGCAAGAATTACAAGGTCCATTTTAGAGCATTTACAGATAATAATTACTTGGCCATGGAAGACATCCACTCATCTTCTTCTAAACTCCCGCGAGGCTCAGTTCTGGGTGAATATAAATAATAAAACATAGTGTTTGCAACGCTTGCTGATTATTGTTTCTGGTCTGTAAAATTATATATGTATGTGAAACTACATGGTACAGGAAAAAAAATAGTATTTTTTTGGTGGATACTGTGACCCATAGACAACACTTATACTCGACTAAAAATCAAACGTTGTCACCCCTAAGGACTTCCATCTTACGGAATGCCTTGTTTCTAATAAAAAGGCTCTCCGGTTCTCACACTAACCATAAACAGCAGCATTGAACTGCTATTTTACACTGATATTCTGTGAGAGCGTGGTCCTACATCAGTTGAGTCGAATCATTCCTACTAAAACCATAATATCTTAATTTCGAGGCATTATAATCGGTTTCCAGATCAAATTATCCCCAAAAGTAGAACACGCATGGTAACCCTACCCTTGTGAGGACTTTGCCTCAAAAATGTATCGATTGAAACATATTCACACGGCGCGCAGAAACAACGGGGAGTGATAAATCACCTTCGGGAAATTAAAACTGTCTTTAAAACAATACTTTCCTTGCGATTCTACTGCGCCCCAGGTCTCGGCCCGTCCCGAACCTTTTTACGTAACTGCTTCATAAGGGAGTTATATTTTTGGGTGTATGAATTCATTCATATTGGAATTTATTTTAGTCTGTTGCTTTTTGACTTCATGTGGTCTAAACAAGTAAAAATCAATTCGACGAATTTGAAGGGTACAAGTGTATAAGATTAGTAGTATTCATGACCGGAGTGTGTCATAGACCTCATTTCACATTTTAAAGTCACGTTGTAACATATAATGACTACGACACGAATGGTTCAGATCGACCAGAGAAGCACCACGCTCTTGCAGTATACCAGCACGAAATAGCAGCATAAAACTGCCGTGTTCCGTATATTATATGAACCGGACGTTCTTTTTTAAAGACGTAGTGCTGCGTACAATAAAGTGACGTAAAAACCGAGTCAAAAGCATGCTTAATTTATAGTAAGAACAAGCACTCACGTACACATATACATCTAGAATCATCTGCAAACAACATAATAGTTTAAGGTGCATATGTTTGGGCACACCATCTGTACAATACACTGCTGTATTTTAAGGGCTGTTGTAAATAAAGAAAGAAGATTTGTACGTAAGTGAGTGTGAAGAACCACAAAAAAGGTAAACAGAGTCCCGTCTTTTGGGCCACAGTATCCACTTACCAACAGGTGGACTTTGTGCTCGTTAAGCGCCCATTCTTCACCCTTGCGAAACATAAAATAACACTGTTTACTTTGAAAAAGTAATTATGTCCACAGTATCATTTGCTAGTAATGGATCGCTGCAGCCAGGATCTTGATTTTAAATCATAATTTATTTGCTATTTTGTCAGTTTCTTTAACAAACCTGTTAAAATCTGCTGCTGGCACTGAAGCCTCACCTATTGTATCTCGGATTTGCCAATAAATAATACATCCTCTTTCTGGATCTTAATAGATATTTATTTGTGTATTTTAAATTATTTTTAGGGAAAAGTTAAAATCGATATTGAATAGATTTGAATAATGTAAGCACTAAATAGGTCAGTTAAGTGGAAAGCGCGAACGTGTTTAACTTCAACGCAGTGTTGCTAAACCGAAGTGACGTGCCCGCACTTCGGAAGTCGAGGAAGCGGAGTAAGTCTCGAGAAGAGTTAAAGCCGATTACTTTAAAAGCATGGCGAAGTAACTGCGGTGTATTCTTGAGGAATCCGCCATTCCGCGCTCCGCCAAGCGTCTAATTTCTCCTACGCTTACCAGTAATTGAATTTATATCTGCTACTCTAGTTATTTAAGTTATCCTATTTATTTTGGTATACGTTGTCAACGATATAGTTTCTTTTAATATAATAAGGGTAACAAACGAGCTCACAGTCCACAGTCACAGTGATAGTAAGTGGATATTGTGGCCCATAGATATCTACACATCGATTAAGAATCAAAATTCAGATGTGTTGTCACCCCTAAGATGGAATGTCTCGATTCAAGTCAAACGGGTCACACGGTACGATACACAGCAGTATTGAGCTGCTATTTCACGCTGGTATTCTGTGAGATCGTGGTCCTACCCCGTTCGAACCGACCTATATCTGCTACAACCATACTATGGTTGCAGCGTGGCTCTACCTCGTGGGTATACAAGTTTCTTTATAGTAAATCCTTAACTAAAAAAGTCATTATATATACAGAATATTCTGATGGTGATAATGATGATATCATTATCACCATCAGAATATTCTGTTTTAGCAAGTCAGTTTTCGCATAATCTCTTTGTAACGTCGAATCAAACTATGAAATTAGCAAAATCTATAAAACAATATTGTTTTAACTGTTCATTTTTGTGGGTTAAATAAGATTGGTACTTCTGCTTATGGCTTAAAAAGTTCTTTCATCATACTATAATATCTTCTTTTTCATACTATAGTATCTTCTTTCTTTTCCATCATGCTATAAGTCTTTCATCATGCGAAAATACCTTTAGCAGTTGTTCTTAGTTACTATATTTTCACAGATTACCCAGTTACTAAGTTGGGTCCCACAAAAAGGTAGGTACTAAGTATCTACTATAAGGGAACGGTAGTAAAATTTAAAGCGATTGGTCGACTGATATTTTTGTCGAAAGGGGGTGATGGATAAGATGCCGTTACCGCACGTCGAAATTGTAAATAACTGATTAACAACTCTGGCTTTCTAACAGTGATATTAAGTTTTTCGCAACATTAAGTTTTGTCTGCACGCACAAGTACAGGGTCTCCAAGTCCGTGTGTACGATCCACTACAAGTTTTTTCTCTCCAGCCGGGAAAGTGGCCGAGGCGTGCGATCATTCCGCATAGTTGCCTGCGCGCCGCCGCTTTTTTATAATCGGTTAATACGCGGTTTCGTTCGCATCGCTGCTTTACGAGCTGTGTCAAAGTGTGGGTTGCCATATTATTATCATAATTTGCCTAAATGCATTGACATTTTACTACAAAATATTGTTGACCAGTGGCCAGCATTTCGGAACCGGTACTTATTTTTCTTTTAAACCATCTAATAAAGCAAATTGTGACTCGATTAATCGATTTATAAAATACATAATTAATTTTGCAAGTTAGTGCTCTATGTTAACATTTTATTATTTAAGGAGAGGATTATACTTGAGGACCTAACTTTAACATAAAAAATTATTAAAACCATAGTTTAGCTTAAAATTACCATTTGTTTATAATGTATTTGTAAAATATAGGTATCACATACTATGTTTGAATAAAATATTTGTTCGTTTTTCATAAAGTCATCAGCAAAAAGCTGCCAAGTTACTTTGTAGTATCTCTGCTTTCGTGATTTTAAATTGAGATACCGCTTATCAGTTCATCGTTCCAAGGAGCAAATATAACTGACGCCATGTCATTATGCATAAGCTACCAAAAAAAAAACTCTGTCTCCATACCACATTTGTTTTAAAACATTCCTAAGCACATTAGCATTTGTTACAATGCTCACCAGAGACGCAGAAGCGCGGTT
Organism: Parnassius honrathi; assembly: GCA_018247895.1. Taxonomy (NCBI): domain Eukaryota; kingdom Metazoa; phylum Arthropoda; class Insecta; order Lepidoptera; family Papilionidae; genus Parnassius; species Parnassius honrathi. The sequence goes on from DWHP01002578.1 coordinate 13,709, forward strand.
GCACATAGCAAAGCGAGCCATAGGCCGAGCGCGTCTTTTGTCCCCGCGATTATGTTATGTAAATGACGGCCGGTACACCTGTACCTCTTTATGTGCGCCTGGTAAACAATCGCTAGATGGAAATGGGAAACATTTTTCTTTTGTTCATTAAACGCGCGGCTACCGGAGTTTGGAATAAAATTAGATCATGGCGAGCTAGTGCGATAGAGATGTCGTTTTATTTCCGCCATTCTTACAAGTAAAGGAAATACAGTTGAGTGCAACAATGTTGCCAGTTGCGATTGCGAGCGACCGCTCACCGACTCCGCTGTAATAAGAAACTTCGCAGTATCGTTTTTCGATGCAGCGATAATGTAATGCATTGAGGTTGCGCAGGAGGAATATGAGGGGCGGCAGGGGCGCCAAGTCCATACGACTGTAAAAGACACAAAACATAAAATAAAAATATTGTTAATATGATCATCGAGAAGACAGGAAAGAAAAAGTGTTTTTTTTTGTTTTGATAGAAACTCATTATTTTAAAATTAAAATAGGTTCTTAAATTTTATGAGTGTGTGTGTGTGTGTGTGTGTGTGTGTGTGTGTGTGTGTG
>DWHP01002579.1:0-14297 GCA_018247895.1 Parnassius honrathi
GGTGGCTCAGGACCGTGCTTTGTGGCGTACCTTGGGGGAGGCCTATGTTCAGCAGTGGACTTGTGAAGGGCTATAATTATGAATGATGAACTCCATTGATTGGGCACGGTCTCTTAAGTAACTAATGGTTTACAAACAAAAGTCTAATTTCCATTAAAACCTCGAGTTCGTTCTTCCATGCCTTGACTGAAATCTTTTCTTCAAATTTAAATGAGATTACACTTGAAGTACAGTATTAAATTAATAAAGAATCAACAAACTCGGTTCACAATTGACGAAGACATCGTTTTACCTGCATACAAAAAAGACGGTTAAAATCGGCTAGAAATAAAATATTTTGAGTGCTATTTATTGTTTTGTTATGCTTAATATTTTTAATAACATATTGTTACTAGAAATCTTGTTAATGTTATCAAAGTCATGATATTATTTTAAAATTTATTAGAAATAGCTTATTTTTGATATCATTTTGACGATAATACTAATATTGCAGGAAGTCAGAAGATGTTACCGCACTAACCGATTGCGGTCCGGTAATAGATGATCGTGGCATATGCACAATCGATCCTTGTGACCCTGACAAATGCTTTTCGGAGCCACGTGTTGTTATCATCGGCGCTGGAATGGCAGGAATCTCCGCTGCTGCTAGACTGTCGCAGCGAGGTATAAATAATATTGTCGTCTTGGAAGCCCACGAAAGGTCTGATGTTATAGAATTGATGAGACGTTAAATGTATGCATTTAACCTATTATTTATTTATTTATTTTTTTAACAGACCCGGAGGTCGCATACATTCTTGCTGGATTGGTGACATTGTAGCAGAGCTCGGAGCTCATTGGAGACCCGATAACTGGTTCACTCACCCAATCCATACCTTAGCTGCAGCTGAGAATCCACCGCGTCCTGGAGTACCTGGCGCTGTTCATACAAGAGGGCTTTTTAATAGAGTTGTCACCGGAAAAATGGCATTCCCTCCCACAATATACGCTCATTATAAATTTCGTCAAATAGAACAAGAAGCGGCTCACCTATTCTGCCTTGGTGGTAATAAACAACACGGGTCCTTAATTAATTTCATGAGTCTTAGAATACAACAAGAGTTGCACGACTATCCACCAGAACAGCAACATGACGCAGCCAGGATAATGTTTGGACTCGCGCATATGTTAAGCGCTCGCTGTTCGAATGACACAGCAATGCTTTGCGCAGATCAATCCGGGTGCTATATGAAAATGCCCGGTGGCGAAGTCAGAGTTCCTTTAGGGTTAATGGGAACGTTAGCGCCATTACTTCGACAATTACCTGAAGGAGTAATACGTTATTGCAAGCCGGTTAGTAGTATATATTGGGGAACGTCACAAAGGGCAGGTCACCGGGCTATTGTATGCACAACTGACGGAGAGGAATTTCCCGCTGATTACGTTATCACCACGGTGTCGCTCGGAGTGTTATGTGTCAACGCGGGTAGGTTATTTTGTCCAACGTTGCCTGCCTCAAAGATGGATGCCATACGATGTCTCGGATATGGATATTGTAATAAAATCTTTATGGAATACTGCCGACCATTTTGGTTTTGGCATAAAGGAAATTTGAACTTCAATTACCACAACAACGAACTTTCCTATAGATCGAATTGGACCAGGGGTATTACAGCCATTGAAATGGTTCCTAATAGCAGTCACGTGTTATGCGTATGGGTGATGGGCACTGAAGCAATGATGATGGAGAGCTTGTGCGACAAAGACGTAGCTGAAGATATAACGGATGTATTGAGGGTATCGACAGGTAACAAGTACATACCTTACCCAGTTACTGTGCTTAGATCACATTGGGTTTCCGATCCATTCTTTTGCGGTGCTTACTCCTATGGTTGTAATTGTACCGACGGACAGGCCCAAAGGGAGTTATCATGCCCCTTGCCCGGGCCCAGTGACCCAATACCACCTATACTCCTTTTCGCCGGAGAAGCTACCGTACCTGGACATTATGCTACTGTTGCGGGAGCTCGTTTGAGTGGTGTTAGGGAAGCTGAAAGAATTGTACAGTTAACACTTAGATACAAAGGCCCTCCTATACCAGTGGGAGAATATGTTAAGCCACAAGTATATGCAACAAATGCTGGAAAGTAACCAATTCATGTTATCTAATTTCGGATTAAACTAAAAGAAAAGTTTAGAAAGAAACCCTTAAAAAAAGCAGATATAGAATAAATCCTATTAATACAGCATGCTTTTTAAAAACATAGCTCCCGTATTCACTTCTTATATTTATCTTTTGCAAGCTTCGTGTTATTAACAAATGATGTAATTAAAGTTGCACTAAAATTATTTACCTTCTAGTTTAATTTAATTTCGACTATCAATTTTTGTAATACGTAGTATTTATTTAAACTACAATTTAAACATATCTTTTAACGATATTAAAAAAAATACAATTTTTGATATATTTAAAACACCTCTACACATTGATATATTTAAAAAAAGACATCAGATTTTCATACGTAGTAGAGCCACGGTGCAGATGTATTATGGTAGCACGAATGGGTCGGCCCGACCGGGGGATGCCAGCGTGAAATTGCGGTGTAATGCTGTTGTGTTTCGTATTATGAATGTTTCTCTACATTGAAGACCATTTTTACGGGAATCGAGGCATTCCATCTTAGTCCTCAGGGGTGACAACGCATCTGCATTTCGATTCTTAATTGAGGATAAATCTGAATGTCTATCGGCTACAGCATCCACTTACGATCAGGTGGATTGTGTGTTTGTTTGTCACCCAATGTTATAAAAAATCCATCTTAGTCCTTAGGGGTGACAACGCATCTGTATTTTGATACTTAATCGAAGTTAAATGTAGATGTCTATGGGCCACAGCATCCACTTGCCATCAGGTGGACTGTGCGCTCGTTTGTTACCCTTATTCTATATTAAAAAAAAATTACCGTGCCTATTCTTAGCGGCAATAAGGAATATAAATATAAGCATTTATTATGTCATATTGTTATTGTTACTAAAAATAGTCTATGTTTATCCTAGAGCAAAGAAAATTAAAATACTCTTCTGCGTTTCTCTGTAAGAATTTCTCTGATTTCTAAGATACACAGTTTCATTAAAAGTTTACCGAGTATTTCTTAATTAAGCACGTAGAATTGCATATAACAATATCATAACTCGATTAGTGATATCGAAGACAAGTGGGGACTTAGACAGCTCGTTCAATTACTTGATTAAATGTTTCTTCTTTATCAGTCTGAAACCGTGTTGTGTCGGTGTAAAAATACCCACTACCCCATATTATCCCGTGGGTGTCGTTGGAGACGACAAAGGTTAACTGGAGCAGGAGATGGGCAGCAGCATTTTCCTGATAATGTCTGCGTTTGGCAGAAAAAAGCGCTAAAGAGCGCTTGTAAACAAAATGGCTATCGTAAGCGGTAAGCGCTGTCAAATAGTAAATAGCTATTTTCCTCTAGGACACTAAGTTAGCTTTAACCGGGAAACCTAACCTAATTTAAATATATGTTTGTAAAGTATTCATATTAAAAACTTACCAATCATAAATTTTAATAACATGTATAATATGTTTATTCATATTACTTGAAACTAATTGCACAAAACAGCATATAAACTCTACTGCCAAATTATATAACTAACAAAATAAATAAGCAAAATGGCGGATTGTGTCAGCGCTACTAAAGTTAGCAAACGTGTCCTGGTCGAACTGTACAGTTTCGCCATTCTGCTTACAAGCGCTTTCAAGCGCTTTTTTCTGCCAAACGCAACCATTGTAGTCTACCTAATAAGCCGTAGTAGCTTAGGGGCTAAGCGCTGGCCGTAAATTACACATGCAACCATCCTAGGTTCGACCCACGCTGGCGCCAATGAAATTGTTAGTTGCAATTTTATTTTCTAAGGGCCCCTAACCTTCGAGTGGTTCCAGCCTTGTCATAGCGGGGGGCTTAGTAGCCATGGCTTGGTCACCCGCAGTTAACTAAGAGGAACCCACATGGCTGGCCCGAAGTGAAGGGTCAGCCCGAGGTGGCTACTTCGAGCGGGCTTGACGAGCACACTTTGGATGTGGGTTGCGGCGAGAGGTGTGTCTTCTCCCCATACCGCTGCAGCCGAGGGGGAGTCACGGAGGAAAAGGAGTGTTGGTCGACGATACGCCACTCGCCCTATACTCCACGACTCTGACGGGGCCGCACCGGTCGGTATTGTGAGGCGTCGCTCTCCCTACCCACTGCGGCTAAATCTTGGTTGGTGGCGGAGCCATAGACCAAATCTGCCACTAGGGCCAAGAATGCAATTGCTTCTGAGTAGTCATTTTTTCTGGAGCCATGGCCTTTGCTCATCGGGTACGTGGGCGTCCATTGCGCGGGTGAAGTTGGAGGCCGCGGAGGAAAGCGCGCTGTTTGTTGGTGGAAAGCAAATGCTGCTTTTTTGGCAATGGCCAATGCGGAACCTATCTACTCAACGTAGTGAGTTTTTTGATAAGAAGAAATTGTGGTCCTGATGGAAAATGGATACTGTGACCCATATACATCTACATCTAACCTCCTATAAGTCTCAAAACGAGGATCCTGACGACTATATGGAATGCTTCTTTAGAAGTAGAAAGTTTTTCCGGGTTTTCTCTACTCATCATACGAAACACAGCAGCATTATGGTACGATTTTACGTATCGCACGGTACTAGTATTCCACGGTGTAAAAATTATGTATTATGTAGGTACCTATACGCATCGACCTAATAGGTATTTTTAATTGATTATTCAGTTATTTCGTTATGTTCTCAACAAAATTATTTAACTGCGTCGCTGCACAATAAATCAAAACTCCTTCCAGACGCTTCCGACCGCACGCCTCTCATATCTCAGCACACTCGAAATCTCCAGCGAGGAAAGGCACTTGTAATCGAGAGGGCTTTATTAATTACAAACTTGGACCGCAACCCCTTTTATCCCACTCTAGAACTCCCAACACCCCAAAAGCGACCATTGTCAAACAATTACGCTCTTTAAGTTCTGTTTGCTAAGGTTAAAAATCCCCGAACTCTACTTCATTAACCCAAATTCAACCTTATCTCTGGGCGTAAGCGTTTTGCTTCGAGAGGGCTGAGTGGTTTGTTGACGTAAGGACGGATTTTCGACTTAGTGATTATGTGCTTAGGATTTGTTTTGGAACAACTAGATGCATCGGCAAACAGGAACGATCAATTTGTTAAATGAAGAAAATGGAGAAGAGTAATTTGGGAAGGATTCTCGGTTCGCTGCGTTCGGCGAATGGGTTCCATGTTCGCAGTTATGTTAAGCGATATTTGAATGTCTAAACTTAATTTTGTTAGGATATGGGAGTAGCGAAACGTTCCTTTAAATCCGTTACTATAACAATATATTTAAGTATCAATAGTTCACTATTAAAATACTGCTGTGTTTCGAATGGTGAGTGTAGAGAAACGGAATCTTTTTAAACCTTTTTACTGGAAACGTGGCATTCCATCTTAGACTTCAGAGGTGACAATGCATCTGCATCGTAACCGAGGGTCACATTATCCATTTATTATTATGTGGGTTGTGTGCTCATTTATCGCCTTATTCTATAAAAAAATTGTCATTTGATATTAGATGCTTGGCAGTAAGGCCCGCCTTAAACTTTACGTTTCGGAAGCAGATAGAGTTTGATCCTCGTCGGCATTATTTTTTTTAATTTTAAGCGTTTATTTATAAACGTTCAACGTTTCAACTGTGAAGAAATTCACATTCATACCTACTTACATTTTGAAGCCACGTGAAATCTTCCGATGCGCATTGAAATTGCTTGACGAAATCTCGCCGGTTCTATAACCCTGTCCGAAATAAGCAGAAGTGCTCAACAGTTGGACGTATGTAGGTTCTTATTTTACTTTTTTATGATATTATTGTTTAAGTATGAGTGACAACGAGCGCACGATTTACCTGATAGTAAGTTTATGCTGTGGTCCACAGATATTTACATTTATTCTTGATTAGGAATAAAAATTAAGATGCGTTGTCAGCCATGAAGACCAAGATATAATGAGTCGTTTCCAGTGAAAAGGGCTCTATATACTCAACATAAGAAACAAGCGTTGAGCTGCGAATTTACGCTAGTATGCTGTAAGAGCGTGGTCGTTCTCCGGTCAAGCCGATCTATTCGTGCTACAACTATACTACTCATATAACTGTGGCTGCGTTGTTACCACCTATCTATCACGTATATTATTCAAGTATGGGTGACAAACGAGTACACAGTCCAACTGACGGTTAGTGAATGCCGCTGCCCATAGATACTTCCATCTATTCTCGATTAAGAATCAAAATCCGGATGCGTCGTCCCCCTAAGGACTAAGAAATATGATTTATAGACACCTTTTTTACGTGGTAGAGCCATGCTGCAGCTATATTGTGGTTGCAGCATGAATGGGTCGGCTCGACCGGGGAAGGACCACGCTCTCACAGAATACCAGCGTAAAATTCGTGTGGTGAGTGTAGAGAACCGGAGACCCTTTTTACTGAAAATGAGGCATTCCATCTCAGTCCTCAGGGCTATAAACGCATATGCATTTTTATTTTTAATTGAAGGTAAATGTAGATGTCTATGGATCACAGTATCCACTTAACATCAGATGGACTGTGTGCTCGTTTGTCACCCTTATACTACAAAAAAAACTTTTCTCCGTCATCCGTCATGTTATCCGTCAGAATAGTGGTGTAGTCCAACACCCATTTTCGTCCTATAGGTGACATATGGTGTCGATAAATGGCGGTATAACCATCTAAATTATGCCAAACGTTGAATATCCAGACCGACAATTGACAGCAGTGTAAAAGGTGTGAAAGTGATATTTTAAGGTGTGAATCCTCTGACACCGCGATCGATACTACTAAGCCAAACCCTTCTAACAACGAGAGAGAACTATGTTCAGCAGTAGACCTTAGTCTTTTATGGACCGATAAAGAAGAAAACGAATCGAATTGAGTGTCAGTAACACGGTCACAGAAAATCAGCTATTTGTTTTGCCTACTGCAGGGAATTAAACTCAACTGTTCAACGGCGTTATGGACCCCACACACGGTCAGTTCAACTGTTGATATTTTTTTAAATAGTGGATTTTCGATATAGCGATCATTATAAATATATTAATATCGGAGTTTTACATATAAGTTTATTTATGGATATATCCAATTTCCGATATTTTAAAAAATATCAACAATTTTAGTTGAACTGATGAGTTGGAATGATCAGTTTAACTGACCGTGTGTGGCCACCATTATACTCACACACCTGAATGAACTATCCCTACGATTTTAAATTGTATATAATCTGTACAAAATATTTTTTATTCTTAAAATAAACTGTCTTGGTCGCCAGTATCAACTACATATGTTACTTCGTTAAATATTCCTCCTGACAAAACAAGCAGGCACCATTCAGTATCAAAATTCTCACATATTCGGTATCAAAAATGTAGAGACACGTAAAAATACATTTAGCCCAAAAATCTCAGAATCTTGGATTGGGTTCGAAGACCAAAACCGAGAAACAGATTTTTTATTAACACGGCGAACAATTAAGAAAAATAATTATGTAGGTAGGTACTTTGATAATCACAGTCTACCTAAAAACTTATTTACAGCCGAAAATCTTGCATTAAAAAGAGTTAAAACTTTACGTCGCAAAACATTCAATAAAATGAGACTTAAAGCTCATTTCTATTCACAAAAACAGTACCGGGATGTTATCACGTTATTTCTGGTGGGTAATTAAAAAGTCAGCGCGAGCAGTGTTGCCAACATTAAGCTGCTCGTTAACACGCCGCGGCATTTTCCTGGTGGCTTTAAACACCCTTTCGATTAAAAGGAAATTTCAGTGTTTCATAATTTTACCCTTTAAAACTTTCAATGTCGTAAAAACTTACTACGAAAATTATTTAAAGCGAATTCTATACTATTATTATACAAGCAATATCTGTACAAATAAATAAAATTAAGTTTGTGTTGTCAAACTAACGGCTTTTTACTAAACGCTTATGAAAGTATACAGTACATATAACATTTATTAACATTAAATTTTATGTCTGTCTATCTCTTTGTTCTGGCTAATCTTGGAAATGGCTGGACCGATCTTGACGGGATTTTACTGGCGGATAGCTGACGTAATAAGGAGTAGTTAAGGCCACTTTTATTTTAAATAAGGAATTAAGGTTCCACGCAAAAAAAATTCAAAAAAACCTTGAAATCTGCTCATCTGGCTTCTGAAATGGAGGATTACGCGTCCAAAGTCGCGGGGAAAAGCTATTACATTATACATTTGTGTGTACTCGAAAACAACTCTAACTAATTTGATGAATTTATATTATCTATTTTCTGTGATGTTGGTACTGTTAGCCTATACCTACGGCTCTTACAGCTTCATCTGACTTAGGGCTTGCAGCCTGAAAGGTTTCCTCCTTCCTTTCAACAACCTAATAGCTGGAACATTGGTTTGGCTAGAACGTACCTACTCGTAGGTAGTGCTAGAACGTAGGCCGGAGTACGCGATTTTGTATCCGGCAATGTGGTCGGGTTTATAATTTTGTATTTATTGATTTTTAATGATCTAATCTACCCGGCCTAACGGCTGGGCTAAAATTAATGTTATATTGCTAACCCGCTCGCGAAGAGCCGCAACTATGGCAAATGTAGGTACCTACAACAAAACTGCATAAAGATAACGTGGAAACTTCCCTTTACCTTAGTGGCGGTGAAGAATATCCACTACCCCATATCGTCCCGTGGGTGCCGTGAGAGATGACAGAGGAACAAACTAAGAGATAGGCAACAACGTCTTCCTAATAACAACTAAAAATAAGAAATTCACTTTATATATGCTGTAACGATAGATAACGGTAATGAATTAACTATATGTATGCGTATTTTTGACGCCGTGCGTATTAATACATATACAGGCTTCGATAGAAAAATGTTTGGTTACAACATTTTTACAGAAAAATATCGTTTTACTGATATACAAGCAAAGTTCTCCAATACTTTTTTTGAGTAAGTTTTTTTTTATAGAATTAGGGTGGCAAACGAGCACACAGTCCACGTGATGATAAGTGGATGCTAAGGCCCATAGACATCTACATTTTATCTCGATTAAGAATCAAAATGCAGATGCGTTGTCTGAGGACTAAGATGGAATGCCTTGATGCCAGTAAAACGGGTCACCGGCTCTCTGCACTCACCATACGCAAACACAGCAGCATTAAGCTGCTATTTTACGCTGGTACTCTTTGAGAACGTGGTTCTCCCTAGTTTAACGTGGTCGTTCTCCATTCGCGCTACAACCATAATATAGCTGCAGCGTGGCTCTACCACGTATAAAATTAAAAAAGAAAGAATATTAACACGTTGTCTATATTTACTTTGTACCAAGATGACGTTTTAATTTAAAAAAAAACGACGGGTTGCACTATAAAGTTTACCTATCTCTCAGAAATCAAGCGCAGGCATATATTTTCGCCGCGCCGTAGAAAGAGAGGGGGATACTTCCTCTCCTACGCCGCGCCCGCTGTCTGTCTTCATCCGTCTTACGGATTTTCGATCAGGACACGTGATCTGACATTTTTTACCCAGTACAGAAAAAGTGTACAACGCCGCTAAAGAAGTTTTCACTTCAAAAATCTAGATAGATCTATAGATATTAGACTTTTTAAGTCTTATAATTCTCCATGTAGGAAATATAACTATTATTTACATAGAAATACCGTGGGGTAGCGGTGTGGGAGTGTCCATCACATAAGGTGATGGGATCTCACGTTGCGAGGCTATTATAGGAAGCAACTATGGGAAAGGCTAGTAAAAACACCTCATGACTTCCGTTAAATGGTAATATAACTATCTCGTTTAGGCCGTACTTAAAATAAAAGGGTAAAGTCGCGAAACGTCTGGAATTACGATAGTCAATATCAGGCGTATGTTTAAGGTAGATTATATTTGCATCGTGAGTTGATATAAGAGAAAAAGAAAGAAGATAATGTAAATTAATGATAATGATATTAAAAACCGGCAAAAGCGTAAACACTGGGCATATTATCTAAAATGTGAAAATTAAAACGTCCTTATGTCAATAACGAAGACAGCTGCTTTCCGCGACTTGAGATGCAGTGGTAACATAGAACACAATTAGATATCCTCTACCGAGAATTTTTTTTATAGCTATTAAAGACATTCAATCCCTTCATGATCATGAGCGTCGAAAACCGATCCGTCTCGTCGGAAATGACAAAACTTAGGAATAAATTAAGGGCACTACTGAAAATTTCATATAGGTACAATAATTATAACATTTATAATAAACCTGTAAAATTATTTTTATATTTATTTATATTTCGTACTAACATCTACCATTACAGGGAAAACCTAAATCAATAAATGTAGCATCTCAATTCAAAAAGTAACAATTGAAATGGTAAAAGATTACTAATTACAACACAATAATTAATTTAAATAACAACACATAATAATTATTTTTATTGACAATATATTACAATCAATTGTATAATACAATTTAAGAATAATATATTGTAAATAATGTCACTTTTGCGAACTCACTCTGTGAACACGAAAATAAGACCAACTTCTCAGCCACCAAATTTAGTATGTGTATCGTTCGCGTGAGGGGGGTGTTGCGAACCAGTTTGGTTTTAATTTTCTGCTATATATATATATAACATTAAAAAAACTTTTTTATCAGAATATTAAGCGTTAATGACAACAAGCCAGTAACGTTAACTTAAGTTAACTTAAGTCACACTAGTCCTTCTACTTACGATGGTTATTTATTCGCATAGAATCTAGATTTCTTTACATCCACAAAAATAAAAGTTCCAACTTAGCCATGTCAGCAAATATTAATCAATTTAACGAAACCATTGACCAATAACAAAAAAAATTGAAACAACTTGCCTAAAAAAGTAAGTAGGTCTAGAAAACAAGTAGCCTTACCCTGCCCAGTCGGAGTTAAAGGCCCGGATAATAAGCCAGTTCAGACCGTAAACTGGCGAAATTTATGGCCCCTTGACCCTCGCGACGCCTTACTCACCTTTTATTTTTATTTGAGTGAGCAAGGAACAAATCTTAGTGCAAAAGGGATAATAAAATAATCGTTAGATTCGTTTAGACGACTCTAATTTCACGGATTGCTGCGCAAAGGGACGCTGGCTTAGGGTTGCGTTTGTCTCGCTCTGGCGCGTTAGGAACTAGTGGATATCTCTGTCTGAATTCGACCAATCCCAGGCCCTGACGGTTCTGTGTTCTTATTTTGAGTGTTTGCGGGTTTTGTATTACGATATTTTCGAAGGATTTGTTTGTGCTAAAAGAATTACAAAATTAACCGATTTTTGGATTAAATTTTAATATTTACTATGTATGTTTCATCATATTAAGTTTTTTGTTTTATGTATTATTAGAAAATGTGTATGTTTCATATAATAATAGAAGTTGAGCGTAACTACATTTTAGGTACGTTGTCCATCAACAATCGCTTGTTTTACACGTTAGGTGACAATGAAAGTTTTGTTACATTCGATCCATATTATCATACCATTGAAATTGTTATATAAATCTTTAAGTAAATAAGAACTTTTTTACGCAATACACATATAAGACGAATAGTTTTGTGTGTATGTGTGTGTGTGTGTGTGTGTGTGTGCGTGTGAGAGAGTGTGTGTACCCTAATAAATAAAATGGCTTACAGGTGTTAATTGACTTCGTTGCATATTACACGAACCACAATGCACAACATTATTTTCATGTTTTTCCTTTACCTTGTTATCTATTACGTACGTAATTATTTAAACGATCTCAAAACCTAAATGCATCAAAGTTTACTATACAACCCAAAGTTTTCTAAATTACTGCACATCAAATTAAAAGGAAAGCAATAAATAAAAGAATTTATGGGAATCCTTTCTACTCTCTCTCTCTCTCTCTCTCACACACTTTCTCTTTCTGTGTGTGTGTGTGTGTGTGTGTGTGTGTGTGTGTGTGTGCGCGTGTGAATATAGTTATAATACCAGTACTAACAAAAAGGTTAACTTAAAATAAAATAGGATAGAGGCAGCTACACACTACTACACTAGTTCGAAAAAGAAACATAAAATGTATGGTGTACGTAATCGGCAATTTACCATAATTCTATTACCTGACATCTTAGTGGATTTACAATCGAGGCGTCGTTATCCGAAATCTTTCCACACGATATGCTGGCCTGTTTATGCCATAAAATATAAAAAAAGATCAGTCGACCGTCTACATATTGACAAGTTATGTATTTTGCAAGTATTTTACGTAGGTTACAAAAAAACACAAATAAGAAAACTACTAAGTAGAGACGATATTTGGCAATGAACTTGCGATTGACCACAATATAATTGATAATGATACTGTATGAAATAAAAAAAAGATCTTACTTATTTCTACCTAAGAGTTCGTCTAGGTTAGTACCTAACACCCTTCTTAGCTTTTTCTGAGAGTGAGACTGGGCACAGAAATTACGTGCTATAACTCCTCCCTCCCCTATCCGCCATCGGACGACCAAGCGGTCAGCGGATCTTCACCACCTTGTTGTTGCTATTCTGAGCATTAAAACGAAACGGTTTGCTTCGTTTTCCCTAATGTGCACAGTAAAGGACTGGAATAATCCGGGCGTTTTTAAGGCATTTGTTACGCTAAATCAGTACGACTTACCATCAAGGGTTATATTACCACTTACCACAAGGTGGGATGGTGGTCTAGCACTATCTTACATGAGAGCCGTGGTAGCCGATGGTTTGTGCTAGCTGTAAATTTCACAGCACGTGAGCAAACTGGGTTCGATCTAATGAAATTGTTAACTATCACACTACATACTATTACAACAATTTACCACGTGCTCGTCGGTGAAGGAAAACATCGTGAGGAAACCGGCATGTCTGAGAAATAAGAAAAATATTTAGAAGACATGTGAATTTCGCCAACACGCATTGGGACAGCGTGACGGACAATTCCTTGCTCTAAAACCCTCTCAGAAATGAGAGGAGGCCTGTGCCCAGCAGTAGGACGTATATAGGCTGTACATTAACTTTAGCTATCTTATATTAAGTAATAAGTTACTTTTTATGTAACCACGCAACTGACTGATGTGTTAGGTACTGTTAAATATTACACTCTGTTAGGATAGTACCTACCTAATGAAAAAAACCAAGAAAGAATAAATACAAACAATAAAAAAATTAAAAATTATTATGCATTAGTCAGAGCGTAGACGTAGCGAAGCGTAGACTTAACACAACATACAGGAATTTTGGCGACATTATATTTATTTACAAACTTTTTTTTAAGTAACGCGAACCAACCAATATATCTAAAGAACGATAAATAAACTAACAACGTATAAACGGCCTATTGCGAAGTCTAACAGCTCTCTTCTCATTTTCGGTGTAACGGAACGTGTGAGAGTCCACGGTCATTTATGAGAGTTAGCGGAGTTTGCGCTACAGTCGCAACCGATCAAAAATCCACTGCTGAACTGGGAGGTGGGTTGGCAACCGCAGTTTTTTTTATTTTTGAGTTATTATTAGGAAAACGCTGCTATATGTTGGTTTGTGACACCTCTCATGGCACCCACGGTAACGGCACTCACCGCCACTACGGTAAAGGGAAGTTTCGATGTTATCTTTTTTTTTATTTCTTGGATAACAAAATTCTATAATTTACGAAATTATGTTGCACACGGTTTTTTGATTCGACTATAGTAGACTTTTAAATCACGATAATTGTCGCATTTTTTGTCTATTTATTGTTGTTCATCTTAGCACGAAATACTAAAAAATTAAATACCGGTCGAGAATATGAAGGACCTCGCTCTACTAGGGTTCCGTTTATATTACCTACAACAGATTTACTTTTAGATATTTAATTAGGTAATGCTTCTTTGTCTGAGATTATAGGTAAATTATTTATTTAATTATTTATTTACAACAGGAAAGCTTACAGCTTTTAATTAATAATATATGCATATAATGTAATTCACAAAGAAAGCCTATTAGAAGTTTTCGCAGATGAGTAATCGGTTTGGGTAAATACATGCAATATATATAAGTAGATATAATTAATACATTGATGTTGATTAGATTTAGGAGTTCAAGAGCAAATTGCTACTGAATTTAGATGTTATCAATTTACAGATAGTAGTACCATTAGTAGAAAAGAGGTCAGCCTTATCACAGTCCTTAGAAAATTTATTAAATGAGTTACATGC